>JAVKPL010004957.1:0-236371 GCA_032173675.1 Gastrolobium villosum | reverse complement strand
CTCATATTGCTCAAGGTTCCCTCTAATATTTTCATGGGTTTCTTTGTTCAGAACATGGTAGTGGTTCAGGGTCAGAACCATTAGGAAATTATGCAGACACAAACAATGACCAGAAGCTGAGGCTGCCACTATGGTTAGACCAAGCCAATTTCCCTAACAAGTCAAGTGCTTTCTCATTAGGAGCAAACTCTGCTTGCACCATGCCTGATTTATTGCAAACAATGGACATGTTAGGATCACCCTCACAGGCACAGTGGTTGAATCACAGATACCCTGAAGTGTTATTTTCAAGTACCAACCTATCGCTGCCTGCACTACCGCCAAATGGACTGAAGCAAGAACACGAAGAAGACTTCAACAGCAACAATAATCTCAACAACGTCTTTGGTAGTTTCATGGGGTCAAACAATAATAGCAATAATAATATTGTTGAGGTTCAGAAGTTTTTCAAGCAAGCAAATATTGATGATCACCATCAAGGTGAAAACTTGAACGAGTTAATGAATTTCGAAGCCAGCAGCACCAACAACCTTGGAGGGTATTCATTAAACGACTCGAACAACAACTCGTGTGTGATTGTGTCTAGCACGAAGAATGTGGATCACGTGATGATGATGCAAATGGGTGAAAAGACAAATAAATCTACCACAATCAATCATGGCCAAGCAACAACTACATCAAACCTTAAAAAACAAAGACCACCTTGGTTTTACACGAGACTTCTTGGGTGTTGGAGATGAATTTAATGCAATAGAATCAACCATGAACCTTCAGAGCCAGTATGGTGGACATTATTGCTAGTCTATATAGTTACAATTTAATGAAAGTTTCTTAGAGCTAAAGAAACTAGTGAAGTTGTATCATAATTAATATGATATAGATATAGCTACTTCTTCTTTCTTTCTTTCTTTTTTTGATATTATCCCCGGTAATCTCATCAGTTCCATATGAACTAATTCAGAGTTTGGGACGGGTCCAGAATTAAGACTTTGAACATCTTTTAAAGATATATTAGAAAAAATCTAACGTATGCTCTCACTCTTACTTAGTTAGCTCACATATACCTACTTTTATTAGGAGGAGCATGTAAACTGAACAAAGAGATTGGAGACAGATATACCGAGTCAACTCGGCAACTGAGTCATGCACATGGAAACTGAGAGATTTCACGTGTGATCGATATGAGAGAGGTCTCGTGAGGGAGGTGGGGCCCATTGCATGTGAGAAGGGACAAAAAAATATAAATCGTATCGGTCCAAAACTCATACGTAGGCATAGGGGTGATTCTCCGTTATGGAAGGTCCCTGTCCTACACTTTCCTTCGTTACATGCATGTCGTGGAAGCAGTAACGCTACTATAGTAAAATTTATTTTACCTAGCTAGCCTTTTCTCTAACGTAGTAATGTTGATAAAACTTTACAGTCATGACCATTATTACGTGGTGGCTGTGACCTATTTTTCTTCCTTTTCATGTGGCCTTTCAACTGCGGAGGCCGTGAAATTAATGCTTTCCACGGTGGAATAAAATACAATATGAGGAGGTAATTGCTTTATTTATCTAGCTATTTTAAATGTGTTTCCATGAATGTCTTTCGTCTTTATAGTCGTATATATGTCATCGATTTCATATAGAATCATGAATCATGAGTGTTGCTATATGGAATAATCAATTATAAAAGAGTAAACATCCTTTTTGTTCATCAACAAGTTTATGATGCCCTCTTTAGTCCCTGGCAATAAAAAAGTCATTCGTTGTCCCTAATTTTTTCAAATTAGACTCTTATTAGTCCTTCCGTTAGTGGGGCTTCCACGTCGTTACTAACGTTTCTCACGTGGCCTATAACACCTCGTATTTTTATAAATGTATTATTGTATATGAAATGTGATTTAAAGGGGTAGGATTAGTGAAAATCCTGTGATTATGGTCAAAATTGCATAAGAATGGTAAAATGATAATTTACCAAACACGTAACCCGAGACAAGAAAAATTGAGTAGAAGGTCTCAAATGATAAAAATAATGTCGGAAACGAATTCAGGACGAAAAGTGGATAGGCAAGTTTTCAAAAAAATTGGTGAATAGTGATTTTTTCGGTGTAAAACACTGCGGTATAATTGTACCGATAAGTGCGAAATTATGATTAGTATTTTTAGGAAGTAAAAATATGACGTGAACGAGAAAAATACATAGGTTACGAATTTGTGGTTTAAATTAGGTGATTTAGTAAAGTTAATTCGCATGTGGGACCCACCTAAGGGTTTAAGTGACCCTTTCATTTGAAAATTCTGAACCTTCTCTCTCCTATTTCCTTCTCCTCCATCGTGAGATTCACCATTGTTAGGGCAAGGGAGCTTCTTGAACTACAACTCCATTTTCTAGTCACTTTTAGCAAAAACTTCCAACTACAAAGTTGTTCCCCACACTCTTGGGAGTGACTTCCATGTAGAGTGCATTTTGTGGGGAGCAATATGTGAGGAGAAAACCCCCTATTTCAGCCACGAAAATGGATGAACTTTGGAGAAGTTTTGGTGACTTTGGTGTTGATTCATTGGTTAGAGATCATCCCCTTAGACCCTAGGAAGCTATTGGTGGTAAGTTTTCACACTTTCTTTGAGTTTTAATGGACATCTTAAATTGGATGAGGGTTTTGAAGTTGTAAATTGAGTTATGGTAGTTAGGAGCATTAAATGGTATGTCTCCCTTGGAATTAAATGCTTATAATGATAAATGATGATGATTGATGTAATAAAAATTAGGATTTTATAAGAGTTATGTTATAGGAAAAGTGATTGTGTTATGTTATAGAGATTCGTTTTGCGTGCCAGAATTTTTTTTTTTTTGCTGTGGACCCCACAAAATATTATGTGTGTAGGAAATTTTTTGTGATCATATAAATGATAGATGATAAATCTTAAAAATTATTGTGATTTGGAATTTTTAACTTAGGAAATTTTATGATGAGATTTCAATACTTTATGAATGGTCATGATGATGGGATGAGAAAATTGAGTTGTGGAGCATTGGTATGGGTTCAGAGAAGACAAACAGAAGAACCCAACAACAATTGCAAACTCTAATTTTTTTTTGAGATTTTTTTTTTCAAATGTTTATGTCGGCAAGTGTGGTCACGTGCGCCTACGTAGGTCCACCACTGCATGAGATCACGAGTTCAATCCGACAAGCTCAATAATCATCAAAACTATTGCACAAACTTTTCCCAACAAACAAGTATCATCATGGAAAATGAACTTCTAGTTGAATTAATATCGATTTAATTAACTTTCAAATTTTTGATGTAGTAAAGTTGCTAGAGATTTAATCTTTAACCAAGTCCCCTACTACTTTTTACCAAATTGTTTGTACCTCTTATGTATTAGAAAACATGCTCATCAATCTTTCTAAAGAAAAGCATAGCATATATATGTTTTGTTTGTCAGTAGATAAAAAAATTCACAGCTTACCAAAGAAAACAGCAACTCGAAACATTTGGAAAATAAAATAAATAGACACCACCAGATAAAAAATTAGGCATGTTTGTTCCCAAAATGACAATTTAACACAAACCAGATTCGGAATTATGTTCATGAGCACTTATCGTGGCCGTTGAATGCAACTGATTAAGAGAAATCCAACAATCAGAAGCTACTCCAACAAAAATAGGAATCCACACTGAGAATTTAAACTTTAGTTCATGTATACAAATGTGGAATTTTAAATTCTCTATTATGGTTAAATTTTGGATTTTATAATTCTCATTTAAGATGAGAATTTGAATTTTTGTATACACCCTTTGATTCCGTGTCAACGTGGGTCCTACATATAATTTTTTCTAATATATGGGTCCCACATATTTTTTGTCTCTACAACATGATAATTTAATTCTAATATTGCATTGAGAAATATAAAACCCTTAAATTTTTAGCATCTCAAAGAGCTTTCAATTAAGAGCCATATTTGTGTGCTCCTGCCTCAAAAAAAATTTGGTGGGGGCGAAGGTAAGAAAAAGTTGGAGAGAGAGAGAGAGGAGATAGGAGGGAAATTTTTTGTTTTGATCTAAATATTAATTTCTTAATGAAGGAATCACGGTAGTTCTGCACCATATTAAAAAATCCCTTCAATTACATCCTGTATTGTCTATGATAGACTAACCCATTAAGAGGGAGCCACGTTACCACTCAAATTAATGGGCCTTGATCTTAAAGAATAGCTTGGTAGGTTATAGCCTCCCAAAATATATTTAAACCTATCCAATGAGTTCGAAGAATTTTTTTTTGCAAATTTAAGGGGTTTTCAATGTGTTTATACTTTAATTTTAAATTAATATATTTTTATTTTTATTATTTTTATTTATAAATAAAAATATTAATTAATATATATATTTTTTAATTTTTAAGGTGTTTTAAGGAAGCACTGTTGAAAACAAGAAAAAAAAGTATCAATGTCACCAATAGAAAAAAGTCTAAAATACATTAATTAATCAATTAAAAAAAGCTTTTGAAATACCTAATTAAAATTGCATTTGCTAAGATTTAAAAAAAAGTATTTTTTGTAATATAGCTTTCTTATTTTTTTTCAAATACTACTCTTTGTAACCGTTCATTGGGTTTTTTTTAAAAAAAAAACTTATTTAATTATCATAAAAAAATATTTTCATAAAAAAGTAAAAAACAAGTGATCCTAATTTAATTTATCCAAGAGCTAACTCTTTTTAAGAATAATGTCACTGACCCTATTCTTATTGTTTGGCTATATGTTTTTTTTTTGGTATATTGTCAGGAGGTATCTCCATTCAACCTTCTTCGGGCACCATGTCCTCGGGGTACGGCCCATTTGGGCTAGCCTCTCATTGTGATAGTAGGTGCACTAACCTAGTCTCTCATTGAGACAGTAGGTGCACTAAGCTTCGCAATCGGAGAAAGGACGAGACTAATCCCCCAACCGAATATTTTTGGCTTATCCTCCTAACTCTTTTTAGGACTAATGTCACTTTGGCTTATCCTCCTAACTCTTTTTAAGACTAATGTCACTTACCCTATTCTTTTTGTTTGGCTATATGTTTTTTTTTTTTGGTAAATTATCAGGAGGTATCCCCATTCAACCTTCTTCGGGCACCATGCCCTCTGTACGGCCCGTTTGGGCTAGCCCCTCATTGTGATAGTAGGTGCACTAACCTAGTCCCTCATTGTGACAGTAGGTGCACTAAGCTTTGTAACCAAAGAAAGGACGAAATTAATCCCCCAACCGAAGATTTTTGGCTTATCCTCCTAACTCTTTATAAGACTAATGTCACTGACCTATTCTTTTTGTTTGGCTATATGTTTTTTTTTTTTGGTACATTGTAGGAGGTATCCTATTTTTGGCTTATCCTCCTAACTCTTTTTAAGACTAATGTCACTTTGGCTTATCCTCCTAACTCTTTTTAAGACTAATGTCACTGACCCTATTCTTTTTGTTTGGCTATATGTTTTTTTTTTTTGGTAAATTATCATGAGGTATCCCCATTCAACCTTCTTCGGGCACCATGCCCTCGGTACGGCCCGTTTGGGCTAGCCCCTCATTGTGATAGTAGGTGCACTAACCTAGTCCCTCATTGTGACAGTAGGTGCACTAAGCTTCGCAACCGGAGAAAGGACGAAATTAATCCCCCAACCGAAGGTTTTTGGCTTATCCTCCTAACTCTTTATAAGACTAATGTCACTGACCCTATTCTTTTTGTTTGGCTATATGTTTTTTTTTTTTTTGGTACATTATAGGAGGTATCCTCATTAAACCTTCTTCGGGCACCATGCCCGGGGTACGGCCCATTTGAGCTAGCCCCTCATTGTGACAGTAGGTGCACTAAGCTTCGCAACTGGAGAAAAGAAGAGACTAATCCCCCAACCGAAGATTTTTGGCTTATCCTCTAGCTCCCAAAGATTTTGCAAGAAACTACTTAAGGCAGGGTTTGATCCCTACATCAAACAATCCCTTGAGAGCTCACCTACCAACTTAGCCGGGGCGTTTGGCTATATGTTTTTAATGATCTAAAAACATTGTTTAGGTATTTGTGTACTCTTAAATTGTGTTCGAAAATGTTTTATGTAATTATTATTTTTTCAATGACGGTAGACAGACATAAACAAATTGTCAATTGCCTTGTAACCCAATTTTTTTTTTTTTTTTTTGCCGATTGCCTCTTGTTTAACTTGGAAGAGCGGGTTCTGAAAGACAATCGATTGTAATAACTTTTCACAAATATCATTTAATTATTTAATCTGATATAAAATTGAAAGAGTTCGACATAGCTAATTTTAATATAAATAAATTTCTAATAATGTAAGAATATGTTAATGGATAATAACTTTTATTGTAACAATAAATGAAGACTTGATTCGAATGATATGTGTGTTTTTTATTTTATTTTATTTTTGGTAAATATATGTGTGCTTTTATGAAAGCCCAGTCCCAATCGCCGTCATGATTTCAATAAAAGGAAAAGTAATATGACATCAGTTTTTTAATTAATTATTTCTTTACAAGAGATAAAAATAATTATTTGAAAAATAGATATAACACTAATAAATAGAAACATGTCTTGTGAAAAGGTACCAAACCATAACTTTCAAAATCACAACTTAAGTAAACAAAAATGACATTCTAGGCGCAAATCACAGACAAAAATATGATGATTATGCACAAGAACTCAGAAAGTGAACAGTGACATTTGAATCCAACTCAAGGAAAAAAAAAAAGGAAACTAGATATACCATGACGTAGGAAATTGATTCTGTCATACTATAGACACAATCAATGTGGATCCCGCCATTTTTTTATTTTATTTTAAAAGTAATGGGTCCATATTGGTTGTGTCTATAACATGACACAAAAAAAAAACATTGTACCATTTCTTCTTCTGTCATCAAGTTGCATCATCTCATATCATAACTGCAGCAACAGAAGCAAGTCCTAGAACAAAAGGCATCAACATTACATGAACCTTAAAACTCACGGAACCTGCGGAAGTGTCCACCGGAACAGCACCATCACCATCATCATTAAAATTTTTGTTATCATCACCACTTTTATCTGCAGATGAATCAGATTTAGGTGAACCTCCTTTCGCCGGTGCCGGTGCCGGAGCCTTAGGCTTAGGAAGAACAACATCAAGTGGAAGAAGCACTTTGTCAACCCGATAAATAGCAAGCTTGTTATCCGCATACACGGTTCCGGTAACGGTGGCATTAACGGCGCCGGTGGTCATGCTGACTTGGCTGCCGCCGTAAGTGGTGACGTTAAGTTGAAGCCTTTTGGGGTCATCACCGGCTTGAGTCTGAACCGGGTTAGTGAGAGTGTCGAAGTTGGAGATTGAAATGAAGGAAGAAAGTGTGTGGAATTGTAAAAGTTCAACCTTTTCTCTGTCACTGAGTGAGTTGAGGAACCCTGCTTTTACCTTGGAAAAGGCACTGTCATCTGGGGCGAAAATGGTTAATCCTCCTGAGCCTGAAGTCACAAGCTGAGAATTGAGTTGGTTTATCAATTGGGTTGTCTTCAATAGGCGAATGAGTGTGGAGAATCTTTTAGCCTTCTTAAGAATTTGAACTATGTCTATGGTGGGAGCTTTGGCTATAGTTGGTGTAGGGGCTCCATTGGGTGACACGGGTACAAGGGGAACAGTGTTCATTCCTGGTGGAGTAGCTTGCGGAGAGGATGGTGGTAATTTTGGGATTGTGGGAGATGTTATTGGAGTTTGAAGTGGTGATAGTTGAGCTGATATGGTGGTGGTGTAGAAGAAAGTGAGTAGCAGGGCAAGTGAGGCAGAGAAGATAGATTGTTGAATCATCATTTTTAGTGTTAATGATGTGTGCTTGTTCTTGGGGAACAATGGAGGGTTATGATGCTTTTGGGATATAGATTGCTAAAATGATGGTTTTCAGGACTTAAGTGAAGAAAAAGGTAGGAGGGGGTGGTTTTTATATTGAGGCAAGCTGGGAAGAATGATGGGTAGAAAAAGTTTGATTAGAAAGATTAAAGCTTTAATCTGAAACAATTTTCCCTTATCTGTCATGGAAAGGTGGTGCATCACTCATTATTAGTGGTGAGAGAGGAGTACACTCAGATGGAAGTGAAAAAAGGGAGAACTATTATGGTTTCACGTTATAGGTTATCAGCATATATCAATTGGATGCTATTTATATGTAATTTGAAAGGTGCATGGTGAGTCTGTTTATAGGTTGAGTATTCACATCGGATAAAAATTATATGGCCATATTGTTAATCGCTGTCTTATAGATGTTGTGTCAGGAACTAGTTAGAATCCTAGCTGAGATGGTGATATCAGCCATACTCTCTCTCTCTTCATTCTAATTAAAATAATGGTAGATTGGTTCACTCTCTGCTTGTTCTGATATTTAGAGAGGATATAAAATTGAAGACTTGTTTAATTATTTTTTTATACAAGTAAAAATTTAACACACAACCTAATACAAGATACCCAAATCGATGATGCATTAGACCAATCATAGTAGCTTAAATTGAAGCCTGGTTAAAAAAAATGAAAATGAATGATAAAATTACATTTCTTTTGCTTTAGTAGGTTATTTCTTTCTCTTGTCTTTTCAGTTCTAAAACAAATGTGTCTTTGATATAATATTATTAATTGCTAACTAAGTTGCAATTGTGTAACTAAGTTGCAATTGTGTTTTTCTGAACTACAACCTCCTCCAAACATTGTCGATATTAACGCATAACCTGAGGAGGAGGAGGAGTCATATTGCGTTGCAACTGAAGTAAATGTGGAACTCACTTGATGGGATTCACTATTCCATAATACATACATTCTTCTCCATCCGATGGTTACTTTCAACTTCACATTACTAATTTTTGTAAAGTCCCTTATTTGAATCTTCGGTAAGCAACAATATGAAAAACTTAAAAGGCAGACTCAGTTCAAATACCCATTTCGTGAGTGTCTGGGGAAGGGAATACTCTAGGTAGTTTTTCCCCTGCTTTTTGCAGAGAGGCAGATTCGAACCCGCGACCTGACACACCACGGCAAACAAGCTTACCGCTGAGCCAAGCCGACCCTTCAACAATATGAAAAACTTGATAAAGAAAATTTTATTATTTTTGTCTTCCTATATGCTTCAACCGGATTGGTCGGATAATGAATAAACAAGTGTAGAAAACGAAAAAAAGTTTTATACATTTTATACCCAAATTCAGTGTCACGTGTGCCGTTTAATCTTTGCAAAACCAATCATGATTTGCTACTAATCTAATAAGCAACTTCAAGTAATGGATGACAGATGACTGGACCTTAAATCTAATTTTTACTCATAAGAAAAATAATTAATCGCTTTGTGAGAAGTGGAATCTTTTTGTATTGTGACCTTTTTATTTGTTGAAATTAGGCAAATCCTCATAACAGTGATTATTTTGTCATTATTCATCAAATTATTTATCAAACTGCCACATCAACAGTAAAAATTCCTGAAATGCCACGCGGCATAATTCGCTACACTGTGTAGCGAATTATGTGTGCTGATGTGGCACGTTTCAATTGGCCACATAATTCGGTACACAGTGTAGCGAATTATGTGGACAAGATGTGTTAGGGTGCACAGTCAGCCAGAGGTCATGTGTCAAGCATGCAATAATTAGCTACACTGTGTAGCGAATTATGCATGATGATGTGGCACAATTATCATGCATAATTCGAATTATGTGTCCAACAGAATGATGCCACATCATCATGCATAATTCGCTACACAGTGTAGTAAATTACTGCATGTTTGACACATGTTCAGTGTCTAACTGTACAGCCTGACATCTTGTCCACGTAATTTGCTACACTGTGTAACGAATTATGCCGCGTGACATTCCTGAATGCTGTAGCAGTCTAGTAAATAATTTGATGAACAGAGACAAAATATATGCATGTAACCGTTCCCAAATCCTCTCCCTCTACCGCCTTTAATTAGCCAAAATGTTTTGTCTAATCCGTGTCTAACCTTTATCATCAGTCACCAGCCACACCAATTCTTTTATGAATTAATTTTTCCTTCTATTTATCATATATATGCATGTAACTGTTGCAGTTAAACTAATGCTTTCTGTTGTAACGGTAAAAGCTTAGTTAGTAGTTATTTTTTCCCCGCCAATAGCTTCTGTTGTATGAGCTGATATATATCAGAAGTATGTACTCCATGATTGATTCAATTTTGAGATGATTCACTTTTTTTCATAACGTAAGAACCTTAAAAATAAATATTGAAATATGACCTTGCTCTGCAACTAACAAATTGGAGGTTTTAATTAGCTAATTCGGGACAGAGTTTCTGTTAATCACTTCTTCAGAAAACACCATAAAGCATGAAATTTATAGAAGCAACCATAGGATAATACTCTTTTATTAGAATAAATTCATAGATACAACAATCTCATATCCCCTAATCGACTTAAATAAATTCATCACCAGTATTCACTCCTTCTCACAACACATCGTAACACTTAGACATATATAATATATGTAGCATAGTAGATGGTAAATTCAGATCATATTCTGGTTTTATGTTGTCAATAAAGTCCCAAGAACTGCTCCAAGAACAAGGGGCACCCACTTTCCAAACACGCTGATTTTAACAGTGCCAGAGTTCTGGTTTGTGGGATTAATCTGAGATGATTCTGAGGAATCTGGGGATAATGGTTTCTCCTTATCAGGTTTAGGAGCCTTTGCTGAAGGTTCTGGTGCCAAAGATGGTGCTTTTGATGGAACCTTAGCAACTGCAAAGAAATCCAAAGGAAGAAGCACCTTTCCCACCTTATAAATAGCAAGATGCTTATCCATATATATTACACCATTAATGGTAGTGTTAACCTCCCCTGTTGATATGTTCACACTCCCACCATAACTTACAACGTTCAGTTCCACCTTTCCTGGTTTAGCACCTGCCAGTGTTCTCACAGGGTTTGTCAGAGTATCAAAGTTTGAACTTGACACATAATCTGGAATAACGTGGAATTGTAAGAGTTCAAGTTTTTGTCCATCAGAAAGAGAGTTGAGGAACCCTGCTTTGAGTCCTGAGAAGGCACTGTCATCTGGTGCTAGAATTGTTAAGCCACCAGATTTTGTAGTTACGAGCTGTGCATTGAGTTGGTTGATCAATTGGGTGGTTTTCATTAGGCGTATTAGAACGTTAAATGAGTTTGCTTTTCTCAAAATTCCCACAATGTCAGTGGCTGCAGTGTCAGGGGTGCTATCACTTGGTGATTGTGGTAATGATGGAACCAATGGTTTAGGTGCTGCAGCTGGTGGGGTAGTGGTAGATTGTACTGGGGCTACAACTGGTGATTGGGCTAGTGTGTTTGTGGAATACATGAGAGAAACTAGCAGTGCTAGTGAGAAGGATAAGAGAGATTGCTTCTTCAACATTATGTTGGTTTTGGTAAATGAAGGTTTTGATGATATTGGAAAGATGTGCAAATGGTAGGAAATGTATTTGCAATGAGCACTTGATGCATTGATGATATGCAGATGATGGTTTTTTTATAAAGGCTGGGAGACAATGATGAGTAGGTGAAAGGCTTAATTGAGAGACCTTAAATTGTGATTTGTGAGCGTCTTGCTATATGAAGAGGATTTAGGTGTTGCATCAATGAAGGTGGGTACGGGAGTAACAGATTTGGGTGATGGAGTAGTAAGTTCTTGCTTGAAGGGACACCCCAAAGAGGCTCTCATGATCAAATAGTGATTGAATGAAAGGATAAACATCTTAGATTTTAAATGACAAATGCTTAAGGATATATAAATTATGATTAATCAATCAATGACCTATACAAAAATCACTTCTATCAGTTCTCTGTGTTGTTTAACATTTAATAATGGCAACGAGTGTTGATTAGTGGTATAATTGTAGCAACATCTGACGGTTAAATTGATTCTTCTATTGTCATCCAATAATCGTTTCTGATACAAATAATATATATATGAAAATTGTAGAATATTGCTATAGGTTGTTGCATTTTAGCCCAAGTGCTCGTTGAATTAGGGATGTGCATGGGTCGAACCGAACCGGATTTTTTGAAAAACCGAACCAAATTGGTTTAAATGGTTTGGTTCGAAAGTGGTTCGGTTCGGTCCTGTAACATCCCGGGCGCTGACGAGGACGGGGAGTGATCGCCGGTGCGCAAGGGCACGGACAAGGAGCGGCTCCTGGCAGGCTTCCAGCGACGGGGTACATGAATGAATCGAATAACACCGGAAAGAGAGGGATTCCAGAGACTGTGCTGGTATGGGACAGTACAGTTGGGAATGGCTTATAAGAATTAATTGGTACTACCTATACTAACAAGATGCATCTACTTTTCGGTAGCCCAGATCGGAAGAACTCCACAGTTAAGCGTGCTTGACTTGGAGCAATTCTGGGATGGGTGACCTCCTGGGAAGTTTTCCTGGGAAGTGTGCGAGTGAGGACAAAGCACGCTGAAAAGTCTCGTGTTAGTGTGTGGGGACAGTCGTTAATCCTTGCAAGTTGCCAGGCGTTACAAGTGGTATCAGAGCAGGGCCTCTCATCCAGTACGGTGTGGTTCGAGGACAGAGCAGGGCCTCTCATCCAGTACGGTGTGGTTCGAGGACGAACCAGGCGGAAGCTGGTGGGCATGTAACATCCCCGGCGCTGACGAGGGCGGGGAGTGATCGCCGGTGCGCAAGGGCACGGACAAGGAGCGGCTCCTGGCAGGCTTCCAGCGATGGGGGTACATGAATGAATCGAATAACACCGGAAAGAGAGGGATTCCAGAGACTGTGCTGGTATGGGACAGTACAGTTGGGAATGACTTATAAGAATTAATTGGTACTACCTATACTAACAAGATGCATCTATTTTTCGGTAGCCCGGATCGGAAGAACTCCACAGTTAAGCGTGCTTGACTTGGAGCAATTCTGGGATGGGTGACCTCCTGGGAAGTTTTCTCGGGAAGTGTGCGAGTGAGGACAAAGCACGCTAAAAAGTCTCGTGTTAGTGTGTGGGGACAGTCGTTAATCCTTGCAAGTTGCCAGGCGTTACAAGTGGTATCAGAGCAGGGCCTCTCATCCAGTACGGTGTGGTTCGAGGACGAACCAGGCGGAAGCTGGTGGGCATGTAACATCCCGGGCGCTGACGAGGGCGGGGAGTGATCGCCGGTGCGCAAGGGCACGGACAAGGAGCGGCTCCTGGCAGGCTTCCAGCGACGGGTACATGAATGAATCGAATAACACCGGAAAGAGAGGGATTCCAGAGACTGTGCTGGTATGGGACAGTACAGTTGGGAATGGCTTATAAGAATTAATTGGTACTACCTATACTAACAAGATGCATCTACTTTTCGGTAGCCCGGATCGGAAGAACTCCACAGTTAAGCGTGCTTGACTTGGAGCAATTCTGGGATGGGTGACCTCCTGGGAAGTTTTCCCAGGAAGTGTGCGAGTGAGGACAAAGCACGCTGAAAAGTCTCGTGTTAGTGTGTGGGGACAGTCGTTAATTCTTGCAAGTTGCCAGGCGTTACAGGTCCAAAACTGATTCGGTTCGGAACCGGTTCGGGTCGACCCTCTTTTGAAAAGAAAAAATTTAAAAAATAAAGTTATAAAAATTAATTTAGTTTGGTTTGAAAATGGTTCGGTTCGGTTCGGAAACGGTTCGGTTCTTAAACCGGTTCTAAAAACTGGTTCGGTTCTTAAACCGGTTCTAAAAACCGGTTCTTTAAAAACCGGTTCGGTTCATGAACTAGTTTTTTAAAACCGATTATTTTATGGAGCGGTTCAATTCAATTCATGGTTCGATCCACTTTTTTGATTATTTTATTCAGTGAAATACAATTGATAAAGTGACCAAAATGGACCGTAAGATTCCTAGGCTCACAGTCTGAACCCATTATGGATTTGACTGGTTTGTCAATAAAATGACTCGGCCTTTTAATCTTTTATAGCCTCATACCGTTGGTCTGTTAAGTGAGATTCAATCATCCATAGTCACGTCACGGGCGCACTTTCAGTACCACCATGGTATTAAACTGGATCGTTTTTCTGTAATTTATACTATGTTTATAAAAATAAAATAAAAATGTTCTCACTTCGATACAAAAAGCAATTGAGGGATGTATTTTCATTGACTACTTACACCTACCATTGTGGTATTGTAGATTTTTCTCATTGTCACCTCAATTAGTTTAAGTATAAGCTAGAAAAGGTGTTTCTTTTGTCCCGACGACGAGTTATCTATAATAACTCTAAAATAATGTCATTTTGAGATTTAGAATAAAAAATAAATGGTATTTTAGAAATTTTACTTTTCTATTATATCATTTATTTTATTAAAATATCCTTTATTTTTTATTATAAACCTCAAAATGGCGTTGTTTTAGGATTTTAGAAGATAATTTTATGTTCCGTGTGATAGGAGATATAATGATCCCAATGGAAAATCTTAATTAAAGGTTTAATTTAAGGATTTAAATGCCATAATTAGATTCAGTGAGTGATTTCGAGTATTTTGACTTTAATCATGACTAGGTTATGAACAGTGCATTCTGCCGGAGAATTTGCAATCTTGTAAATTAACCGGTAGAACTTAAATAAGCAAAATGATTTTAGAGACATAATTTGACAATTCTGATGACAAATATGAGTTCAGAACAAAAAATTGTATAGTCTGACACTTTCCGTGAAAATCTCGTGAATAGTATTTTCTACCGGATATTTTGTACTGCTGTTTAAGCTACCGATAGAGACCAGAAGCAAATATCTGATAAAAATAAGAATAAGAAAGTCCAATATATGCCAAGCAAGTCAATATAGGCCCAAGAATGATAAATTTATAAGATTAAGTTTCGTAAGTAAACGAAGTACAATTAGTGATTCATGGTGCATTTCGTCAAAAACGGTGCAAAAACCATACTGTGAATTTTGAATATTGTTTCTTAGGAAATAAAAAAAAAAAATTTATGTAAATGAGTTCAGAAAAATAAAAATATTTTCGTAGCGTTAAGTTAATTTCGGGTCCGTTAAGTTAAAATACACGATAGAAAAACATCCGGTAAAAGCCACATGGCTAAAAGGGACCTTAAGTGACTTAAGGTCACTATTTCCTCACATTTTCTATCTCCTTTTTCCCCTCCCCACCCGTGGCAGCCATGGCCAAAAAGGAAGCTTAGGGTTTTGTTTTTCATTTCCTTGATTTCTCCATAAATCAACCACTAAATCCTTGACCCAATATACCAATCTCATAGGAAATCATTCAAGGAAGCTATTCCACCCCTCCATTTGAGCTGATTTCGTTTGTGGAGGGAGATATTCATCACCCCATTTTCGTGATACTATTCATCAAGGAAGAAAAAGTGCATTTTTGAAGGAGCCTTGCTTGGAGATGTGTCTTCTAGGCTTTGGGTAGTTGATTAGAGGTAATAAACCTCTATTTCCATGGTAGTGTCTTGAGTATTTAAGTTATAAAATTATGAGTATGTTTTAGTGGGAAAGCATTATGTTTCAAAATTTGATTTGATGATGAATCTTTGATATTTTGGATGTAGGAAATGAAAATGAACATTGTATGTATAGAAAAAAATAGAGAAAAATCCTATGCTTTCCTCTTTGTTTTGGCCTTAATAGGGTTCATTGTGCAAATTTTAGTTGAAGCATTAAGAGGGTTTATTGTGTTTGAGTAAGCATGAGTTTAGAAAGAAGGCATAAGGGGAAAAATCCTACGAATACTTGCCCTTATGTTTCGGCCTTGGGGGCTTTGGGGGAGCTTTTCATGACAAAAAAATTAATTGAGACTTGATGAACATATATATTTATGTATGTGTAGTTGTTAAATTAAGTGAAGCAATGAAATGAAAAAGAAAGAAACCCTTGGGGTTTTCCTTTATGGAATTCGACCTTATAGGGTAAATTAAGGATGATTAGATTAGGTTGTATTTTGACAAATGAGTTTTCAATACATGAAATTAATAAGATTATGAAGTGAAATAGTTTGAAAAGAAACTATCGAAAATATCTTGGTTTCCTAAGGGTAGGTTCACGGCTTTTTAAAGAAAATGACATAAATTATGTTGAAAATTCTCAAGTGAACACTTGATTAAATTAAAGAATGCTAACGAGTATAAGGTGGTCTAGACTTGTGTATTGGCATAGCATTGGCAAAAACGTATAGAAAAGAAAAGAAACGAAAAAATGCATGCCTTATGTAGAATCTGTTGGAATATATATATATATATATATATATATATATATATATATATATTGTGTAGACAATCTATTGGTTATGAATAAGAAGTTTAGTAGTGAAAGGGTGTGTCTTTTCATCGACGAACGGATGTGTCGTTTCATCCGAACGGATGTGTCGTTTCATCCGAACGGATGTGTCGTTTCATCCAAACAGACATGTTGTTTCATCCTAACAGACATGTTTCATCCTAACGGACATGTTGTTTCATCCTTGAATGGGTGCCTTTTCATGTTAAACGAATGTGTCTTTCGTGTCCAAGGGATGTGTTGTTTCGTCGTCGAATAGGTGCCTTTTGAAACGTGACCGGTCAGTGTCTATAAATAGACACTAACACCTTCATAAAATGGATCCAATTTTCTGCACTGAAACTCTGTAGGAATTTTCCTCCTTCCGGTTTTGCATACTGTTGTTCATCCTTCGGTGTGACTTCCTCTGGCATATTGTTGTGTTCGTTTGGGTTGTTGACTGGTAGTGCCGCCATTCTTCAGACGAAATCCGTTCTATCCTGGGAGACAAGTGTCCATCAACCTTAGGCATCAGTGAGGGGGCAAATTGTCTTAAGGAGACACGTTCTGTGGGCTCGGATCTAATTCCTCTACTTCTGACTTATCATTTTGTCTGTTCCATCATTCTGTTTGTTATATCATCTGATTTCAAGTAAGTCCGTTCTTTTATTTTAATATTTATAATTGCACAGTGATAATTCTGATCATCTACCTCCTCTGGTTTTATTCATGGGTTCAAGTATTTTAGTGATATAATATCACCCACTGTCTTCAATAACAGAATCTAGGCACGATAGCATTTTGTTGATTTGTATTTGTGGATTCTTACTCTAGGTGTACCTAGGGACTGAAAAGGATCGAAATCTCTTGAAGATATAAAATTAACTTGTGCTACAATTAAGCAGATTGGTAAAGCTTCAAGAGGTTAGCTCTATGTTTAAGGAGTCTTTTCCTGCTTGAGTACTCTACCATGGTTAGTGAACTATGGTTGGACTGTATGACTGTTGTTTTGATGCTTTGTATAGATGCATTCATAGAGTTATTTGATAACATGATATGACTTGTTCTGATATGAATTCTGTATTGATGTCAGGTACACTGATGTCTTCTTGGGGTTCCCCTGAGATTGATGATGTACACTTCTGATATGTTCTGGTTCCGCTTGGGGTCCTCCGTTGGGAACACGTCTGTTGATTTTCGCTTGGGGTCCTCCCTTGGGAATGACGGCGCACGCCTCTAATATGATATGGATATATTTTTTGTTCTGTTCTGATATCTGTTATATGAGCATTGTATACTCTGTATCTGACTTTCATGCAGGAGCGAGCCAGGGGTATGGAGAATTCTCTATAAACCTGGAGTTTATTGAGATTTGTAATCTCACCCCTCTTTGGGGACATGATTTCAGGTTTCAGACTGCCGGTGAGCCCTTAACAGGCAGAGAAGCGGCACGTGGCTGAGACGCTCGACTTAACGGCTTTTGAGTGGCTGTAGGTACTACTTTTTGGAGTGTGCTGAAGTATTTTAGATTTCAGTTATTTTGAGGATCATTATGTCTGATCTTTCGCTCTGCATATGGCCTGTATATGTTCTGTACATGTTCTTCAGTTTGATGCATGTACATTTGTATATTCAGGCATGTTGATATGACTATATAGTATTCAGTATGTTTATGTATGGGATTGCATGCTATTATATTAGTGGCACAGAGCCAAGATATGTATACGCCCATGGATGGGTACATGACTCTATTTGGATTTTTGCACTTCTGAAATGATATCTGGTATAAAATGTTTATCAGGAGCTCTTATGAGTGGGATTGGAAAATCCCCGGTTGTCCGATTTACAGAGGTTACTCTGTCCGATTTTCGTTTACGCCTTATGAAAATTAAAAGAGAAAAAGAAAAAGTTAGCTCGTATTTTCGTAAGTTAAGTCTTCCGCTGTTTCTGTTTTTATCATATGTATGCTAATTGAACCGGCTCGAGACGGGGATGTTACAGGAGAAATATTAATCCCACAAATAAATTGCTGAAAAAAATAACAAAAAAGAATTGAAACGTAATATCCCAACAAACTGGTTACGAGAAAAAGAGAAAAAAATAAAACATGAAACAAAAATAATATTTTCATGGGATTTTTATTTTTATTTTTAAGTAGAAGTTATCTCCACCCTTATGATTCGCTTTTATTTTTTGTTGTCATCAATTTTCCTCTCATTCATTTTTGTTTCTCTTTCTCTCCATCCCCAGCTAATTTTTCCCCCCAAAATTCGCATGAGTCTTTCTTACTTTTATCTTCTCTAAATTATTTTTCACAAAATCATGAAAATGAACTTATAACCTTTATTTATAGGAAAATTTTTGGGTGTAAAGTTTCTTATCTTATAGGAAATAAAATTATCTTCTATATATATAAAAATATGGGCCTGTGTGGACTATATGAGTGGAAGAGAGAGAGAAAAAAATCAAGCCTCACATAATTTTTGTATGTAAAAGAGATAATTTTATCTCCTACAAAATATGAGAAATTTTAAACTCAAATTTTTTTTAGTATACAAATAATTACTTTAATAATAAAATATTATAATTGTTAATTACTATATACACAAGAAATTAATTTGTTTACAAACTACACCATGTACTCCCGGAAGAACACTAGGTTACACTATGTTCTCCCGGGAATACATGATGTAATTTTAAAAAATTTATAAAAAAAATTTGTAAACGGATCCTTCGTTACCCACAAAGTGAATTTACCAGGAGTCGAGCTCAAACCGTTTAGACTCATCTTGAATACGATTTTATGTGAAATCTAAATAATTTTAGCAAAAATAAATCAATAAAATCGGGATTTTAAAATTTAAATCCCTAATTTAACTACCAATTGATATGACTACTTTAATATTATTGATTAACTTTAGACAATGATAACGATAGTCTGGGTAAATGGACTTTTCTATTTGGAAGGTAAAACAATTCTATTTTAAAACAAAAGGAGCAACGATATTAAAGGTATAATTATAGGGTTTTATAAGAGTTATGTTATAGAAAAAATGATTGTATAATGTTATAGAGATTCATTTTGCGTGTCGTAGTTTTTTTTTAAGTTTCAAAATGCATGTGCGGGCTCCACAAAATGTTGTGTGTGTAGGAAATTTTTTGTAGTGATGTTAAATGACAAATGCAAAATCCATAATCATATCATGAAAAAGTAATATATATATATATATATATATATATATATATATATATATATATATATATAGGGACAGGATCCGTTTATAAATTTTTTGGAATTTTTTTTACAAATTACATTATCTTCTCCCGGACGAACATAGAGTAGTTTGCAAAAATTTGTATTCTTCCGGGAGAATATAGTATAGCTTGTAAGAGTTTGTAAACAAAAAAGTTTGTAAATATAACTTGCCACACACACACATATATATATATATATATATGATACTTTTTCTGCAGCAGCCGTAGATAGTGTTATCTACAGCTGACACAGAAATGTGGGCCCCACAGCTTTAAAAAAAACAGGATCTGCTTCCGTATCCTAGGATCCGGTTCCGGATCCTGACTTGCTGTAGGTACAGCAGCTGCAAAAATCATTTTGCTATATATATATATATATATATATAACTTTAACATATTATTATTATTGTTATTTAGAGGTTTATAAATCCCATTTTTTATTTTTATTTTTGGTGAAAAAATCCCATTTCTTGTTACTTTTGATAAAAGAGTGTATACTCGTTTAGTGCTGAAAATATGTTAATTTGCTCGCAATTTTCATGTATAAACAATAATTTTAATTATATTTAATTTTAAATTTCAAATAATATAAAAACAAATAGTTTGCAAATAACGTTGCCCTACCGTAAATGCAGAGAATGCTTTCTCACGTCCCAAATCACAAAATCTAAAAGGAAAGTAACAATTACTAACTAAATAATGATAGTTCAATTGGTGTACGGAAGCTTAAGGGAGAAGAAAAGATTCCTTTCGATTCCCATATGTCTTCTTTGGAGGGGATTAAAATCTTTATCCTGACCGTTCCCATGATCATATTAAATTACACATGAGAAGATCCATTTCTAAATTAATTTTATAGCTGATTCAAAAATCCAAAACTTGTGGAAATGTAAAAAGATAAGAGAGCATGTTTAAAAAATAATAATAATAACGATTAAGCTATGCGCTTTTACTTTTTATATTTTGAATTTTTTTTATTTTATTTTTTTTAACGATTCACATCGATTAAAATCATCATTTCTATAAGCAAAATACCATATATAATTTTACGAAAAGAACACGACACAATCACTTAAACCTTCACATAACTCTCAGAGTAGGCTTCCTATAGGCTAAAACAAACGATGTCCAGAACAAGACATAACAAAAAAATAACATAACAGAACATGCGAGTTTTAAAAAACGAAATTCACAACTAGCAAATCCATCAGATTTGAAACGTTGCTGCCACCAAAGCAAGTCCAAGCGACACCCATTTTCCATACACACCAATCTTCACAGCGGCAGAGTTCACTTCCGAGGGATTAACCTGTGATGAATCAGAGGATGATGCAGTATCCTTATCAGGTTTAGGAGCCTTTGCAGTATCAGCAGAAGGTTCTGGTGCCAAAGACGGTGCTTTTGATGGTGCCTTAGCAACTGCAAAGAAATCCAAAGGAAGAAGCACCTTTCCCACTTTATAAATAGCAAGATGCTTATCCGTATATATTACACCATTGATGGTAGTGTTAACCTCTCCTGTTGATATGTTCACACTCCCACCATAACTTACAACGTTCAGTTCCACCTTTCCTGGTTTAGCACCTGCCAATGTTCTCACAGGGTTTGTCAGAGTATCAAAGTTTGAACTTGACACATAATCTGGAATAACGTGGAATTGTAAGAGTTCAAGTTTTTGTCCATCAGAAAGAGAGTTGAGGAACCCTGCTTTGAGTCCTGAGAAGGCACTGTCATCTGGTGCTAGAATGGTTAAGCCACCAGATTTTGTAGTTACGAGCTGTGCATTGAGTTGGTTGATCAATTGGGTGGTTTTCATTAGACGAATTAGAACATTGAATGACTTGGCTTTCCTCAAAATTCCCACAATGTCAGTGGCTGCAGTGTCAGGGGTGCTGTCACTTGGTGATTGTGGTAATGAGGGTACCAATGGTTTAGGTGCTGCAGCTGGTGGGGTAGTGGTAGATTGTACTGGGGCTACAACTGGTGATTGGGCTAGAGTGTTTGTGGAATACATGAGAGAAACTAGCAGTGCTAGTGAGAAGGATAAGAGAGATTGCTTCTTCAACATCTTCTTAGATTTTGGTAAATGAAGGTTTTGATGATATTGGAAAGATGTGCAAATGGTAGTGAATTGTACTTGCAATGAGCACTTGATGCATTGATGATATGGAGGAGTAGGCTTTTATTGAGGCTGGGAGAGAATGACAGGTAGGTGAAAGGCTTTGTTGGTTGTGATTTGTGAACATATATCTTGGTATGTGGCAAGGAGATTAAGGTATTGCATCTGTTCTGTCTGAAAGAGAGAGATGTAAAACTGGTGACTAGTATATTTTATGTAGGATCTAGGTGCACTCTCTCAGGTATCTATGAATGAGATACCCTTGAAGGTAGGCTGATCACTGTGTACAATAATAATCGACATAGTCAAGGCGTGGGGTGTGTGCACAGTGACAAGCTAATAGAGAGGGTTTAGAGAGAGTGTGTACCTTATTGGTTTAACCCCTTACTTATAGATGGGTTACCTGAAAGAGTGTACTTCTGGGCTCTTAGGAATATTGGGGGTCCAAGTCCAACTGCTTAGCTGTCTGGATGGGATTGTCATTAATAGGAGATTCCCTTCCTTTTGTGTTGCCCTTTATTGGTACTTTTAGAATATGGGTCTTTGTCAAGTCCATAACAGCATCAATGAAGATAGATACGGGGATAAGAGATTAGAGTGATAGAGCAATGAGTTCTTGCTTGAAAGGGACATGAAAAATAGTGTGAGAGGCAGAGTTTGATAGGATGTGAGCAGATACAGCAATCACTTGCTCGAATGTGTTGTGAGGTGTCTTATACTCTCGTTATCCGACAAGGAGATTATGGTGGCGAATCAATGAAGATTGAAACGTTGGAATAAGTGAGAGCTTAATTGAATGTAAAGGAGTTAGATGGATGTATATGTTGCTTTCAATTAGGATCAATGTAAAATCCACCCCTTTAGTTTTAGCTCTTAAAAACTCATACCATTTGCTTTCAATCAGGAGATCGATGGTAATTATTAATTGGGTGTCTACTGATAAAGGAGTTTTATAAGAGTTATATTGTAAGAAAAATGATTGTGTAATGTTATAGAGATTCGTTTTGCGTGCCTTAAATTTTTTTTTTGTTTAAAAAAATGCGGACCTCACAAAATGTTGTCTGTGTAAGAAACTTTTTTGTGTCCTATAAATGATAAATGTAAATCCCATAAATAAATTATGTTTATGAGAATGTGCTGCCTTGTAGTTAAAATAAGTATTCAAATTCTTTACAAATTCATTTACAAGTTCTTTTCCAATTTTTTTATGGGAGATGTTAGTTGCACGATAATTTGGTGTTATATCACTTCTCATACCATTTTCTTTGCACAAATTAAAATAGGTTTATGACTTCATGACTCATGAGAATGGTGCACTTGCTTATACTGAATGTATATTTCGCAGTTTAACCAATTTTATTGCAATGTTATAAATAATTTACACCAATGATATTCAAATATTACTACCTTGTTTTTTTTAACAGCACATTGCACAACAACTAATTAGTGAGTAAAGGAAATGAGCAATTATCAACAATGCTTGCTGTTGTTACCTTTTGGGCTTTGTCACCCAAAGTCACACGGAGTGCACCGGTGATATTAAAAATGGTTTATTCGATTATAAGTGTAAAGATTTCAGTAAAACCTATGATTTATCTACGTCTTGCTTTGAAGGAGTAAGTGTAGTTGCACTTTAAATTTTATACCTCATTTATTTGGGCGAATAATTTAAATGGGTACCATGACATGCAATTGAAATTGTCATAAAAATCATGTATATGTAACACCTAATAGTGTACGTATGATCATAGTTATATAATCCAAGTCTTTCAAAAAAAAAAAAAAAAAATTAGTTATATAATCCAAACAGAGGTTAACTCGGTCATTAGCACAGATCACCAAGTTAGCAATTCGACTAAAGAAATTTTTTTTAAAAAAGAATATTACATATAAAAAATATTTTATAATTGGATACTGATATTAATAAACTTTGAACATAACTTAATGGAAACATTAGTAGGATAATGCACACTTGCATCAATCCTTAACGTATTATATTTGATCTCGACCCTCTCATGCAGGATTTTGGATCCAACCCATATATGGCTCAAGAGACCCAACAATTAAGATTTCAAGGCTAAGAAAATGTGTTTAAAGGAAGGGAAATGATACTCTCATTTTACATGGGATAATTATCTCATTCTCTCTCACTTCAAAAATCGCACCCTCTCTTTTTTCTTTTTCTTTTTTGCTTTTTAATGGTGGACCCCACTGAGAGAACTACTCTCATGCTAGGGATGTGCATGGGTCGAACCGAATCGGATTTTTTGAAAAACCGAACCGAATTGGTTTAAATGGTTCGGTTCGAAAGTGGTTCGGTTCGGAAGTGGTTCGGTTTGGTTCGAAAGTGGTTTGGTTCGGTTCGGAACCGGTTCGGGTCGACCCTCTTTTGAAAAGAAAAAAATTTAAAAATTTAAAAATTAAAGTTATAAAAATTAATTTGGTTCGGTTCGGAAACGGTTCGGTTCGGTTCGGTTCGGTTCGGAAACGGTTCGGTTCTTAAACCGGTTCTAAAAACTGGTTCGGTTCTTAAACCGGTTCTAAAAACCGGTTCGGTTCATGAACCGGTTCTTTAAAAACCGGTTCGGTTCATAAACTAGTTTTTTAAAACCGGTTATTTTATGGAGCGGTTCGGTTCGGTTCATGGTTCGACCCATTTTTTTGGTTATTTTGCACACCCCTATCTCATGCAACATGAGAGTAATATTACCCTTAAAGGAATTAGTCTTCGGCTAACAATTGATAAAAATCTTAAAAAAAAAGGAAACGTGTCTATCCTGCATTGATGTCGTCCCGCAGGCATAGCCCATAAATAGGTATCCCGCATATGAGATCGGTTGCAGAAATCACATTCGTCCATCAATGAGACTAAGTGCCACCATACTAAGCCGGCATAAGCTGGACATCCAACTAACATATAATGGAGGCTTGAAGCCTGAGTATAATCATCTGAATCATTTCTACTTGAGAGTCAAAGTGCCTTACAGATACCTCATATTTGTCCTAGCCAAACAAGGTTATACAAACCCAATTCATCAATCTCACATAAGTATCCCACTACAACATCCATTTCGGATAAAACTCTCTCATATTGTTATTGAACTACACTTAACCATACGTGATCCAACCCAATATCTCTTGGACTGATCATCATTCAAATGTAAGAAATAGTTTTTTTAGCAAAAAATAACGGAGTATGATTTAAAAGGTACGAAGTTATTTTTTTTCAATATATATATATATATATATATATATATATATATATTAATGATGGGAATAAAGTTCCAACCTATAACATTAAATAAAGTACACAAATCTCTCATGTAACGCCCGGCCGCTTCAAGAACCAACGACTATTCCCACATACTAACACGAGACTTTTCAGTGTGCTTTTTCCTCACTCGCACACTTCCTGGGAAACTTCCCAGGAGGTCACCCATCCCAGAATTGCACCAAGTCAAGCACGCTTAACTGTGGAGTTCTTCCGATCCGCGCTACAGAAAAGAAGATGCATCTTGTTAGTATAGGTAGTACCAATTAATTCTTATAAGTTATTCCAAACTGTGCAGTCTCACATCTGTACAGTCTTTGGAATCTCTCTTTCGGGTGTCGATTCGATTCATCTATGCATGTAACCCCCCACGCTGGAAGCCTGTCAGGAGCCGCTCCTTGTCCATGCCCTTTCGCATCGGCGATCACTCCCCGCCCTCGTCAGCGCTCGGGATGTTAGATGCCCACCAGCTTCCGCCTGGTTCGTCCTCGAACCACACCGTACGGGAAGAGAGACCTGCTCTAATACCACTTGTAACGCCCGACCGCTTCAAGAATCAACGACTATTCCCACATACTAACACGAGACTTTTCAGAGTGCTTTTTTCTCACTCGCACACTTCCTGGGAAAACTTCCCAGGAGGTCACCCATCCCAGAATTGCACCAAGTCAAGCACGCTTAAGTGTGGAATTCTTCTGATCCGGGCTACCAAAAAGAAGATGCATCTTGTTAGTATAGGTAGTATCAATTAATTCTTATAAGCTATTCTAAACCGTGCAGTCTCACATCTGTACAGTCTTTGGAATCTCTCTCTTTCGGATGTCGATTCGATTCATCCATGCATGTAACCCCCACGCTGGAAGCCTGTCAGGAGCCGCTCCTTGTCCATGTCGTTTCGCACCGGCGATCACTCCCCGCCCTCGTCAGCGCTCGGGATGTTACATGTCCACCAGCTTCCGCCTGGTTCGTCCTCGAACCACACCGTACTGGAAGAGAGGCCTGCTCTGATACCACTTGTAACGCCCGACCGCTTCAAGAATCAACGACTATTCCCACATACTAACACGAAACTTTTCAGTGTGCTTTTTCCTCACTCGCACACTTCCTGGGAAAACTTCTCATGAGGTTACCCATCCCAGAATTGCACCAAGTCAAGCACGTTTAACTGTGGAGTTCTTCTGATCCGGGCTACCGAAAAGAAGATGCATCTTATTAGTATAGGTAGTACAAATTAATTCTTATAAGCTATTCCAAGCTGTGCAGTCTCACAACTGTAATCCATGCATGTAACCCCACGCTGGAAGCCTGTCAGTAGCCGCTCCTTGTCCATGTCCTTTCGCACCGACAATCACTCCCCTCCTCGTCAGCGTTCGGGATATTACACCTCACTATTTTACCGGTCTTTGGTTAATATGATTTCATCATTTTTAATTTTTTATTCTATTAAAAAATTCCGTTAGTATGTGCGTTACACAAAATGAGAGTATGTTTACCAAAAAAAAAAAACGGAGAGTAATTCTTTTCCTCTCGTATTGATCCCTTACTTCTTTTCCTGTCATTTTCTCTTTCTTTCGTGTTTTTCTATACAAATTCATTTTTCTTCTTCTTCTTTTTTTAGTACAAAAATTCATTCTTCTTTATTTAATCCAACTATTCAATTTTAGTAGTAGTCTCTTAGAGAATATAATAAAAATCATTAAAAAGGCCCTTATTTACAATCTTAAGGTTTTGGGTTGAAATGGTTCTTAACATGGTATCAGAGCCTGGTTGACTACAAAGTCACGAGTTTGATCCTCACCGCCCCCCACTTTCAGGTGGAATTAAGAAAAACACGAGTCAGACCAAAAAATGGGCTTGTGCAGCACAAGATAGACCAATAATGGGCTTGTGTCATATTCCACGCTTCAAACCCAAAGGGTTCTTGCGAGAGGGGATGTGTTAGAAAATATAATATAAATCATTAAAAGAGACTATTACTTAACTTCTTAAGGTTTTGGGTTGAAGTGGTTCTTTACATGGTATCAAAGCTTGAGTGACCATGAGGTCACGAGTTCGATCCTCACTGGCCCCACTTTCAGGTGGAATCAAGAAAAACACGAGGCAGACCAAAAAATGGGCTCGCAGCACAAGGCAAACCAATAATGGGCTTGTGCCATATTTCACGCTTAAGCCCAAAGGGCTCTTGTGTTAGGGGGTGTGTTAGAAAATATAATATAAAGTATTAAAAAATGTCATCACTTAACACCTTAAGGTTTTGGGTTGAAGTGGTTGAGGTCACGAGTTCAATCCTCACCGCCTCCACTTTCAGGTGGGATTACGAAAAACACAAGGCAGACCAAAAAATGGATTTGTGCCATATTCCACGCTTCAAGCCCAAAGAACTTTGCGTATAACGGGATGTGTTAGGGAATATAATATATTAATGCCCTTCGTATAGTCTAATGAACTCCATACTGTCCTTAACTGTAAGCACATTCGCCTGTCCATGTTCCAACCCCGAAATCCCAAAGCATGAAAAGCTTTCAAATAAGCAATAAATCAATTGGAAGTAACACAAATATTTAAGTACCAACTTACTCAACTCAAATCAATTTTTTCTTACAAGAAAACAAGAGAATTAAGCAAGGACTCACGTCCTCTTCATAACGCCAACACACAAGAAACAGACATCAAAATTTAAATTAAAAAAAAAAAAAAAAAAGCAAAAAGAAAGAAAATGGTGTGCTTGACATAGAAACAGAAAATGCAGCTGCCAAATGGGTCTTCTTTCTTCAAGTCCACATCATTGCTACAACAACTAAAACCATCCCAAGTGACACCAACGTTGTTCCACGAATGTTAATCAAACTCACTGCTCCAGATTTCTCCTGGTCCTGGTTTGTTTCATCTTGATCTTCCGCAGATGAGTTCTCCTTAGCAGCTTTTGGAGCCTTTGCAAGAGATGGAGCCAAAGCTGGAGCCTTTGTTACAAAAAAATCGAGGGGTAGAAGCACCTTGTCCAAACGATAAATAGCAAGCTTGTTATCCGAGTAAACAACCCCAACAATGGTGGCATTGACCACCCCAGTTGAAATGTTCACACTGTTACCTAATGCATTCACATTCAGTGGCAACCTTGTTGGGTCTTTACCAGCCACTGTTTGCACAGGGTTGCTCAGAGAATCAAAGTTTGTGCTTGAGACATACTCGGGTAGAATGTGGAATTGTAATAGCTCTATCTTTTGACCTTCGTTTAAGGAGTTGAGGAACCCTGCTTTGAGGCTTGAAAATGCAGCATCATCTGGGGCAAGGATGGTTAAGCCACCACTCTTGGCTGTTATGAGTTGTGAGTTGATGTTGTTCATGATTTCGGTGGTTTTAAGGAGGCGAATTAGGACTGAGAATGTTTTGGCCTTTTTGAGGATTCTGGTGATGTCATCTGGGACAGAATCAGAGGAGTCTGGAGATTGAGGTAATGTTGGAACTAATGGTTTTGGAGATGGTGCTGTGGCCTTTGGGGTAGGGGGAGTTTTTTTTGGGGCTTTTGGGGCTGCAGCAGGTGCAGGTGAAATGGCCAAGGTGGTGGAAGAAAAGATTAGGAAGAGTGAGAAGGAGAAAAGAGCTACTTGTTTCATCTTCAAGTTGCTTTGGCTTTTGATGCTTTTCTGGAAGAATGTTAATGATTGGAATGCTTCTTGTAATTTGTGTTTGATGTGTTGGATGTGTGGAGGAGAGGTGTTATATAGAGGGCCAAGGAAATGATAGGTTGGTGAAATGTTATATGGTTGTGAAATTTGTAGTTGTGTTAATGTGAAGGTATATCTCATCTGTCATGGAGAATAAGGATCTTTTATCTAATTATTGTTGGCATCTTTGTCTTTAGATGACATGAATTGGGGTAAATATTGAGTTTGGATATGGTGAGATGAGAATGGACATATGAGATACCTCCTGCAACTGTAATGTATATCTGAAAGATGTAATTTAATATCATGGAACAGGGAATAGAGAATAGGGTTTATCATCTATCATGTAACATGATCTTATAAAATTTTCTACACTCACAACATTTTGTGGGGCCCGCAACAAAAAAAAAAACTCTGGGACACAAAACGAATCTCTATAACATAACACAATCACTTTTCCTATAACATAACTCTTATAAAACCCATATATATACGAGGTAGGATCATTTGACACCGGTGTCAAATTTCAAATTTGACACCGCATCTGAGAATCGTTAGATCAAAAAAATCAATTGTTATAAAATGTGACATCAAGTGAAACGGCTCTCAGATTAGGTGTCAAATTTAAAATTTGTACGTGACTTATCCTACCTCTATATATATATATGGTTTAAAAAACTAGTTCATAATCAATTTTCTTTTTTAATTTTCTCTTCTTTTTTTATTTCTCTATTTTTCTTATTTATTTATTTAGTGGATTTTTTTATTTTATTACTTTATTTCTTTTTTTTCTTATATATTTCTCTTTTAAACAATATATACCAAGGTATGTCTTAAGGAAACCGGTTTGTGCTTCATAACCGGTTTTGACAATAGAACTTCATGCTTTTTGGTATTATTGCAAAACCGGTTATAAATGATGTACCATAAACCGGTTTTATGATATTCAAATAAAAAGATTTTTGAATTATTAAATTCAAAATTGGTTTTTGAATCAATTATGCTATTTTTATAGGTCAAATTAAATAGGTTCAATCTAAATTGTTTTTGAATTAAACCGGACTATTTTAAAACCGTTTGGAAATTGTTTCACGTTGTTTTGAGAGTGATTGGTTTAAACCATTTTATTTTAAAATTCTAAAAAAAAAAATTGCTCTTAATTCTCCAATGATTTATGTTCTAGTTGATTTTTGGAAAAATAAAAACTAAAAAATCCATTCCCTTGCATTTAAAAAAAAGGTTTTATAACAGTTATGTTGAGCCACAAGCAATCCGTGTTATGTTATAATGATTTGTTTTGTCAATTCCACTTAGTTTTTTTTTGTTTTTTTTGTTGAGGGAAACAAAATGTTTTGTGTGTAGGAAATTTTTTGTCTTGTTTGATGATTTAAAAAAAATGAGAGGAAGAAATTGTGGATTTTTGCAAAAACCCTCAAAAACTCTTTCTTCCCTTAAAATTAAAGTTCCCCCAATTTGGGGGTTTTAAGGTGAGAAATATTAAAAATTACTTATCTAACCTTAGCATTAAAAGGTGAAAACTACATAAATATGAATCATTTTTAAATGTGGCGTTATTAGAAAAGTCTCAAATACCGACAGAATTTATCGACGAAAAATATTTTGTCGAACATAGTGACAAATTTTTTGATGAAAATCACATGACGTCGAAAATAGAGACGAAACAAGAATTGACCAAAATAACTGACATAATTTTATTTTATTTTCAGAAATAAATTCAGTCAAAATTCTTGATAGAATCTAAATTCCGTTGAAACTTTCAACGGAAATATTTCCGTCAGACTTTTCAAGGAAAAATATTTCAATCAAATTTTTTTGATAGAAAACATATGTAAAGTGTGTATCATTTTAAATGATGTAAAGTTGTGTCATTTTAGGAGAGGGAAAGAGATAGGATATAAGTTATAAAGGAGGAGAGAGAGAGTTGAAAAAAAATAAAGGGTCTAATTGATTAGTGTTTTACAAAACGGCTCTTTGTTTAAAAAAAAATCAAAAACAAAAAAGACTTGTTTGATGTGAGAGTTTTGTAAAAAAATTTTGAAAACAATTTCCTTTTACTTGTTTATAGAACTAAGATTGGAGAATAACTTGTTGTTTTTGTTTCGGTTTCTAATTTTTTGATCCCAGAATATGCAAAACACGGAGAACAGCTATTTCATTAATGGTATTTTTATAATTATGAAGCCATATGATAATATGCGTTCGACAAGCCTGTTTCTCTCACCCGATAGCCCTCTTCATCCACCACATCGATGTCGGTGAGGTCATAGTTATCGCAGAGGCTTGACATCTCGTAATGCAGTTGAGCGGTCTTGGCAAGATCCAGCTTCTCCGACTCCGCGGCGGCGACCATGAGATCTCGGAGCTTCTTAGGGAGGCGGAGGGAGGAATCATATGGAGTGCTGGTGCAGTGGAGGTTGGAGAGTTGTGCTGTTTTGGCGGCGAAGGAAAGAATATTCACTTGCTTGTACAATCACTTGGCTTACTGGTTAGAAGGGGAAAATGAAAAAGAAACAAATCTATTAGAATAGGACAGGATCAATTTGTTTGTATCAGTTTGTTCTAACTAACAAGTTTGTTACTGTTTTGTTACTTTGTAAATTCAAATATGTTAGCTAGCTTTTCTGTTTTTTAGTTCCTTAGTTTTAGCCGTCAGTTCCTTAGTTTTTTAGTCGTTCCTATTGTATTTCTTTGGTCTATATATTCGACCTTATTCAATTAAATCAAAGCAAGCTGCTAATTGACAGCAACTTTTGTTATGGTATCAAGAGCTTGACGATCAACAAGCCTGTTTTTTTATTTTTTTTTTCATCATGTCTTCCGCAACTAAAACCCTCAAGGTTTCTGATCCTAAATCACCTTTTTACCTACATCCATCAGATAATCCAGGTGCTATCCTCACTACGGTCGTCCTTCGTGGCCAATCAAATTATGAAAATTGGGCTAAACTTCTGAAGAATGCCCTTAAAGCCAAAAATAAACTTGGCTTCATTGATGGTACTATCGTAACTCCTACCGACACCACTTCGGATGAAGCTTATGCATGGGTTCTCTGTAACTCCATGATCAATAGTTGGCTGCATAACACTATTGATCACCAATTACAACCTTTTATCAAATGTTTTGATACAGCCAAAGGCCTCTGGGATGATCTCCGTGAACGCTTCTCTATGGCAAATGTCCCACGCGTTTTTCACCTAAAGGCTACTCTTTCCACAATCAGACGGAATGGTGTCTCTGTCATAGATTACTACACCAAACTTCGTTCCATTTGGGATGAACTTGAGTCGAGCAGATCACTCACAGCTTGTTCCACCGGTGCTGCATGTGCTTTCTCTCAATCCACCATCCTCGAGGACGAAAACAATCGTGTCTACCAGTTCCTTATGGGTCTGGATCACACTACCTATGGTAGTCTCATTACTCAGATCCTCAACACCACTCCACTACCAAGTATCAATCGGGTGTTCTCCATGGTGGCTCAAGAGGAGACGCACAAGGCCCTGGTTCGATCTCATGATTCTCCTACTGATGCACTGGGTTACGCAACGCCAGGTACCATTTCCAAGGAACTAGGCGATTCCTCCAAACCTAGGGTCACTTGCACCTACTGTGGCAAACCCTACCACGACGTAACCAAATGTTATCAGCTAATTGGTTACCCAGATCGTCCCAGTACTGGACGTGGACGTGGGCGTGGTCGTTCATCCAATGTTCGCCCTCAACCACCATCTGCTAGAGCTGCTCACACTAATACGACTTCTGCACCTACTGAGCCGTCTACAACATCAATCTCCATGGCAGATTTTACACCGGATGTTCTCCAACATCTGATGTCCTTAGCTGTATCCTCTGCACCCCCAATTGAAAAACTCACGGGTAAGATTTTTCAACCATCTTGGATCATCGACAGTGGTGCGTCCCAACACATGACGGGCACACTCTCCTACCTCTCCAATGTGCATTCTATCTCGCCTTGTTCAGTCGGCCTGCCGAATGGAGTTTGTGCCATTGCTATGCAATGTGGCACCATTACTTTGGGCTCCTCCCTACATCTCTCTAATGTCCTTTATGTTCCTTCTTTGACTTGCAATTTGATCTCTGTCTCTCAACTACTTCGACAATCTTGCTTGGCACTGTTTGTTAATTCTGTCTGCCTGTTACAGGACCTAAAGCGGAAGAGGACGATTGGAACGGGTGTTGAACGTGAAGGGGTGTACATTTTTTACTCATCATCTGCATCTGCTAACATCGCCAGTACTTCAGATTCAGCGGCTATATGGCACCGTCGTCTGGGGCACCCATCTTCCCGTTATTTGTCTTTATTACCTTTTGTTTCCCATGCAAATAAATTGGCTCCTTGTGACGTTTGTTGTAAAGCCAAACAACCACGTAGTCCTTTTCCTATTAATAATAAACGATGTTTGCATTCATTTGAATTTCTTCACTGTGATATATGGGGGCCATATCATATGGCATCTACAACTGGTGCTCGTTACTTCTTAACTATAGTCGATGATTTTAGTAGACATGTTTGGATATTTCTAATGCGCAATAAAAATGAAACATCAGCATGTTTACTTCGGTTTCTCAACTTGGTTCGTACCCAACATAATGCATCAGTTAAGCGTATTCAGAGTGACAATGGAACTGAATTTCTGTCCGCTACAGTCCAAGAGGCTTTCTCTTCTTACGGTATTCAACATCAATTATCATGTACTTACACCCCACAGCAAAACGGACGCGTCGAACGCCGCCATCGTCACATCCTCAACGTGGCTCGTGCTTTGCGTTTTGATGGTCATCTTCCTATCTCTCTTTGGGGAGAATGTATCTTGGCAGCTGCTCACCTCATCAACAGGACACCTACCCCACTACTTGGCGGTCAGTGTCCCTACGAAGTCTTACATGGCACCCCACCATCATACGATCACTTACGCATCTTGGGTAGTTTATGTTACTCCACTGTTCTACCCAAACCAAGTGACAAGTTTGAAACTCGCTCCCGTAAGTGTGTATATGTTGGTTACCCATTCAACAAAAAAGGATGGAAGGTCATGGATATCTTAACTCAAGAAATTTTTGTCTCTCGTGATGTTTTATTTCACGAAAACATTTTTCCGTTTGCTGACTCACCATCGGATCAGATTATCCATGCATCGCCAACACAAGCGGTCATTACTGATTATGATGAGGTACCTATTGCTAAAATTGACAATACAACACCACAGATCGACGACAGGGGGAGTATGTCTTCATCAGTTACTTGTCCAACAGTTACACCAACGGAAGTTACTTGTCCACCAGTCACAACAACGGAACCCAGCCCGTTACCTATGGTAGCTGTTCGGGAACCTCGTGCACGGCGTCCACCTTCTCATCTACAGGACTTCGTATGCAACACAATGACTACACCCCTTCCTCGTCTCTCCACCCCTACAATCGCCTCAGGTATTCAGTATCCTCTCCAACAATATGTTACTAATGCAATTTTTTCTTCGAAACACCAGCTTTTTCTTGCAGCAGTAGATGGCCAATCAGTGCCAAAAACATTTAAAGAGGCAATGCAATATCCTCATTGGCAGAAAGCTATGCAAACTGAAATAGATGCATTAGAAGACAATCACACTTGGCACATTACTCCTCTTCCTCCCGGAAAAAAAGCCATTCCCTGTAAATGGGTGTATCGTATCAAGTATAATTCTGACGGAACTATTGAACGCTACAAAGCACGTCTGGTAATTGCAGGGAATAATCAGATCGAAGGAGAGGATTACACTGAGACTTTCGCACCTGTAGCAAAAATGACAAGTGTGCGTACATTTTTATCTGTGGCTGTGGCTAAGAAATGGAGCATTTTTCAACTGGATGTCCAAAACGCCTTCCTCCATGGAGACTTAGATGAAGAAGTCTTCATGAGATTTCCTCCCGGTTTCTCCCAAACGAAATCTGGACATGCATGCAAGCTTCAACGTTCACTTTATGGTCTCAAACAATCCCCACGGAATTGGTTTGCCAAACTTCGAAGTTCACTAATCAGCTTCGGCTTTGTTCAGTCTCGTGCCGATTATACGTTGTTCACTTACTCGAGCGGCTCACATTATGTTGCTATCCTTATCTATGTGGATGATATTTTATTAGCAGGCAGTGACCCTTCTCTTTGTGATCGAGTAAAAGCTCATCTTCAAACATGGTTTAAAATCAAAGACCTTGGCAACCTCAAATATTTCCTTGGCATTGAATTTGCTAGAAGTAAGACCGGTTTGTTTCTTAGCCAACGCAACTTTGCTTTGGATATTCTTCAGGAGTGTGGCCTTCAAGGATGTAAACCAGTAGCTTATCCTATGGATCCTAATCACAAACTTGCTCTTGCCGAAGGTCCTCCGTTTGAAGATCCTAAACGTTATAGGCGCATTGTTGGACGTCTAGTTTACCTCACGATTACCCGACCAGAACTAAGTTATGCAGTTCACACACTGTCACAATTTCTGCAGAATCCTATGCAGCTCCACTATGATGCGGCCATTAGAGTACTTCGGTACATTAAGTCCAATCCTGGCCAAGGACTCCTTCTTAGATCCGACAGTGATCTTCTCATTCGAGCATATTGCGATTCAGATTGGGCTAGCTGTCCACTAACACGAAAATCTGTTACAGGATATTTTGTCACTCTTGGACATTCTCCCATTTCTTGGAAAACCAAGAAGCAAAATACAATATCCCGCTCCTCAGCTGAAGCTGAATATCGGGCAATGGCAGCAGCCACCTCTGAACTTATTTGGATCAAATCATTTCTCAGCTCTCTTGGCATTCCTCATGAAGTGCCTATGCAACTTTTCTGCGACAGTCAGTCAGCCATCCATATTGCCTCTAATCCAGTGTTCCATGAGCGTACAAAGCATATCGAGTTGGATTGTCATTTTGTTAGAGAGCATGTTCTCAGCAAGACTATTTCCACTCAACACATCAGAACCAGTTCTCAGCCGGCTGACATTATGACCAAAGCTCTCGGTTCGAAACAATTCGATTTCTTGACTTCCAAGTTGGGCATCTCCTCCCTCCATGTTCCAACTTGAGGGGGAGTATTAGAATAGGATAGGATCAATTTGTTTGTATCAGTTTGTTCTAACTAACAAGTTTGTTACTGTGTTGTTACTTTGTAAATTCAAATATGTTAGCTAGCTTTTCTGTTTTTTAGTTCCTTAGTTTTAGCCGTCAGTTCCTTAGTTTTTTAGTCGTTCTTGTTGTATTTCTTTGGTCTATATATTCGACCTTATTCAATTAAATCAAAGCAAGCTGCTAATTGACAGCAACTTTTGTTAAAATCTTTCATACTTTTAAGTTTTAACAAAACTGGATGGTTAATAATTATAAAATGGAGTTGACAAAAAAAAATTTATAACCAAATGAGTTTTCAGTTTTTTAACATTGAAAATATGTTTTCAAAACAAAATTATCAAACAATTTCTTTTGTTTTTTAAGTTTTAAAACTCTTTTAAAAATAATTTTATCAAACGGATTTTTTCGTTCTTTTATTCTGAAAAATAGGTTTTATAAACTATTCTACAAAACTATTTTAAAAATCAAAAAACCAAAACAAAATCAAACATACCCAAAGTGTATGGAAGTGAAAGGATGTAAAGTTTTGCATTGGACCATTATCAGAGAAGGAAAAAATGAGACCAATCTCCCTCCGAAGGGAGACAGTTTTTCCTCCGACACCCGAAGAATTTCAAAAGTTTGCTTTGCTTAAATTTTAAATCTCTGATCAAAACAAACCCTTGAAAATTCAATCACAAACTAAGCTACTTTGCGAGTTTTACGGATGATTCTTTAGGTATTGCTTTTATTAGGGGTTGGCTTTCTTCCTTAGTTTTTTCTATTTACCAAAAACAATTGACATAGGGGTCCAATCTTAATGTTCTTTGAACTCGTGACACCTTCCAGGGTATTTGGACCATGGTAGATGCAAGTAAGTAATGAACTCCATGCGAGTTTGCTTGTGTTGCCTCAACCATGGGTCTCAATCTACACCGCGTAACACCGGGTCTCTATACAAATTCTGAGGCCTGTTTTAACAAGTAGATGCATGCAATGTTTGTATTTTTAGATTTCTTTTATGTGAAAAAGACTTGTCATATTACAGGACAAGTCTCTTCTCTTTTCACTCACAATTTATTTTTTATGGGTTTTATAATTCTCATTTAATATGGAATTGTAATTTTCTTACACATCCTTCGATTTTCGTGTTGATGTGGGTTCTACATATAATTTTTTCTAACAAATGGGTCTCACATGCTTTTTATCTCTATAATATGAGATTTCAATTCTCATGTCACATGAGAATTATTAAAACCATTTTTTTATAGGTGAGTCCCACCACAAATTACTGTCCAAAGGAACTTTCAAACTTCTCATGCAATAAGACAAGTGAAAGCCCTTCTTTTATTTACTTTTTTGGGGAGGGGGTCGCCTTATTCAAAGTGTATAACCAAAAATATATTTGTAGTTATCATGTCTCCATTCAATATTTATGATCCCTTATTCTTCCTTACAACAACCAAAATTACCTTTAACACGATTATTCTGTTAATGGATAAGACTGTTCAAGAAAATAATTGAAAATATTATTTTAATAAGGTTTAATTGGAAGAAACATCTAAATTTGTTTTGTGACTGTAAGACTTATAAAGGACTAATTAACTTGATATAAAGTTTGTAAATTTAGGGACTAATTGTACGTATTTAAATTCAAGAGCTAAAATTTAAATAATTTCTTTTCAATACACTAAACTGATAATTTATTTATTTATTTATTTATTTGTGGCAGGCATGTTTTCCACATAATATAGTTGAGTGGAGATATTTTAAGTACCAAACATTCTTACTACTAACTTATTACCCATCACATCACCATTGGATCAAAGAGAGAATGTTAAAAAGTTTTGAAGAGAGAAAAAATGTTAATCTAATGGTGATTAGATATGTAATAAATTGGTAATGAAAATTTTTGATAGTGAGAATATCCCTCCTCAATATAGTTAGCATTGTTTTTATATTTTTCCAAAGCTATACGTAACGTCACAGTAAGATGATTAACTATCTTTTTCTTTACTTAATCTTATTATTGATTGTTTTCTTAATAGCCCAACTTATAACAACTAGAAGAAATTTCGAGTTCAAATATTAACAAGATATTTTTCTGCAACATGACCAACAAAATAAATGTAACTATCAAATTATTGCTTACACCTAATTTTTGGAGAATCACATAGCTAGGCCTAACATAACTAAATCTAATTCTGTTTAATTTACCTCATGATTGAGCTGATATTATTTAGCGCTTGCAATTTCTCATGTTGTATGAGAAATGCAAATTTTCTACCGAGAGAGAAAGAGATGGGGCTCATCTTAAAGAAAAAATAAAAAATAAAAAAGTAATTGGTACGGACATCGAAGTGAGAATAGTTGGAGAGGAGATTTCTAATGCAAGATGAGAAATCTTTTTCCCTATTATTTATCATTCAGCCACCTTTTTCTGGATGTGCACAAGAAGTTTTTGTAAAGAGCTGCTATATTCTCTTCAATATTCCTCGTAACATCATGCTAATTATTTTGAGTATATAATGTTAAACAAATAATAGAAGTACTTAACATCTTAAAAAAAAATTTAAACATTTTTAATATATATTTTTTGTAGAGAGTTAACTGGTAATGGTAGAATAAAAGTAAACAAAACTTGTGCCATCTTTCTATTAAAAGTTCTTTGATTGCAACTTGTAGTACACAAAATTCTCATACGTAATTCACAAGATATATGAAGACTTCATAAATCAAATTTAATTTTCACCCCAGAAAGACTTATCCATAAGAGAAGAAAAAGAAAAAGAAAATAAGACAATTATTGAAAAGCACTGCAAGTCTGCAAAATGTGGAACCATTTCTTCCCCTTCAATCTTACCCTACTTGGTAGCTTCATCTTCTTCAAACTTTCATCATCATCATGAAAATGCTGCTACTACAACAGTAGCAACTGCAATGGGAACCCAAATCAACTTCATCTGTTTCACACTCATTATAGCTGCAGAGTCATTATCTGCTGCAGCTTCAGGACCCTCTGCAGATTTCTTCTTAGAAGCCTTAGGTTTTGAAGGTGCAGGAGCAGGTGCAGGAGGCTTAGCAACAAAGAAGTCACGAGGAAGAAGCACCTTGTCAACTTGATAAACAGCTAGCTGGTGATCAGTGTATACAGTACCACCAAGTGTAGTGTTAACAATACCCGTTGTCATGTTCACTTGGTTTCCTGAACTTGTTATGTTAAGTGCCAACCTATCAGGGTTTTCACCAGCTTGTGTTCTCACTGGGTTGCTCAAGGTATCAAAGTTTGATGTGGAAACATATGTGGGTAGCAAGTGGAATTGGATGAGCTCGTTCTTTTGTTGATCATTGAGGGAATTGAGGAAGCCAGGTTTGAGGCTTGAGAAGGCATTGTCGTTTGGTGCAAATAAGGTTAAACCACCGTTTGAGTTCAAGAGTTGGGCGTTGATCTGTGTGGCAACTTGGGTTGTCTGTAGAAGACGGATTAGAGTGGTGAAGCCTCCAGCTTTTTTGAGGATTCTTATGATGTCTGTTGGGGGTGATGAAGGTGTTGGGGCAGGGGCAGCAGCAGGTGACTGGGCTAGTGTGGTGGTGGAATAGCAAAAGATTATTAGAAGAAGTGGGAGAGAGAAGAATGAGTGCTTCATCATCACCATCTTTTGTTTCTGTTGATTGAGATTCAGTGGAGATGGTGGTGGTGAGAAAGGAGTGGAAAATGAAAAGAGTGATTCTTGTGGTGTGTGGTTGATGTGGGAGTGATGGAGGGAGGGAAATATATTGAAACCCCAAAGGGGGGGTTTTCTTGAAGTTAGGTGGAATGTTTATGTAGAAACTTCAGTTGTTAGGATATCTGCTTCTATATTATTGAAAGGTGGTGTGTCAATGGAAATGCATTACTGTATTAGCCAGTTGGATTGCTTGGTAAGGAAGGAAAAATAGTGAGATCTAAGTGGGTGTTCTAAGTGGGTGTGGGCGTGAGCAAAAGAAAAAAGAGGGACAGTGACCAAAGTGCCACGTTTGGACAAAAAAATTATCAGACTGCCACGCCAACAGTAAATTTTGCCAAAATATCACGCCGCATAATTCGCTACACAGTGTAGCGAATTATGTATGCAAGTAATTCGCTACACAGTTTAGCGAAATATGTCACGTCAGGAGGACGCACAGAACCAAAAATGTCACATGTCAAATTTTGAGAAATTCGCTACATAGGGTAGCGAATTTCTCAAAATTCGACATGTGGCATTTTTGGTTCTGACGTGGCATATTTCGCTACACAGTGTAGCAAATTACTTGCATGCATAATTCGCTATACTGTGTAGCGAATTATGCCGCATGGCATTTTCGCAAAATTTAATGTTGGTGTGACATTCTGGTAATTTTTTTGTCCAAACGTCACAAAATGGTCACTGTTACCAAAAAAGATGAGTACGATTGCGTAACATTCACTTGCAATTGTAATTCTCCAGAACAAGAGCTTTGCCACTATCTTAAGTAACAATTCCCTAATTGACTTTTGCAAGACGATATAGAAAGATGTTTGATGATACATTAATTTTGAGTGAGTAACGTGAGTAGGTTTACCTGGATCAATCCCGGGGATGTCAGCCTCTGACCTACGATGCATTCCTAGTGCTACTTTTCACCAACGTGTTTGATTATAATGTTTGCTGGGGAAGAACGACGGTTTAACAAATGATTGCATGTACTAGCTTGAGCCGAGAGAAAATTCTCTCTTTGTCTAGTTTCTATAAATAAGATTGTTACCATAATTTTTTATTAGATGATATACCTTTCAATAAGAATGTTGAATGGATGCAATTCCGTGCAAAATGGAAGATGGCTATTTTAAATCTGACTTCAATGTTTTTTTACTTTTGTCGCACTTGATATTCAAAATCACATATTATGGGGCTCCTACGTGTATACATTGCCATGGAGCAAAAACACCAACGAATTTAAGAGTTTGAATATATTTTAATATTACCAGCAGATATGATTCCTAAAACTAACGAGAGATACTTGCTTGAACCAGATCTTTCACAGTATCGACTATTCTGCTGTGGTAACTCATTCACATATAATTATTTGATCATCTCCATGGCTTGTAAGAGCTGTTGAGAGGTCCACTTCAAGTTGTAGTTGCTCTGCATTCTGGATTTCGGATAGAAATAACCATCACTATTGACATTTAAAAATCTCGCAATCTAGACCATGGTCTCCATTGCCCTTCTTGGCTGCAGGTCGAACGTCAACGTAGCTTTGATTGTAGGCTCTATCTGAGCCAATACTTCAGATAGAAACATATAAATGAGAGTTCACAGGGATTCCATCTAAATTAGATAAAACCGGTTCAGTCACAGGGTTTCTGCATGTTACATGGGAATCAATTTTGTGGTTCTTTATAATGCCTAGAATGGTGGTTCCCAAGAGTGCTGAGTTTTCAAGTTACGATGAGGGTGGGTTTGCTTTCTGATTTATCAACGAATATGAAATTTTCACATACCAAAAAACACAAGCTAAAAAAAAATGTATTTTCATCTTATAGTGATACATAACGGGCAAATGAGCTTCCAATACTGGAAAATTGACGGTTCCAAACAAAGGATTATGATCTACTCATTTCTAGAGGAATGTGAAACTCAAATGAGTTTGAAGCCATTAAAATTTGGCTGAACCAACTAACACAGATTATGCTTCAGATCTGCATCTTCTGTACTTCCTGGCGTTATCATATGCGGTTCAAGAACTACAAATAGAATTTGCTTAACTCGAAAAATGACACCTGCTGCTTGCAATGGGCCTTTCTAAGTGCATGGAGCATGAAGTGAGAAGGCTTATAAAAGATGGAAAATGTGAAAGTGTTTCTACATGACTGCAGCATCATATCTTGGCATCCTAATCCAAACATTTAGCAACACCTTCCTAAGCAACCTCCTCTAGAAGACAACTGTACTAATACCTGCTAAAGCTGTACAGTGTACACCTGGTGGAGAATACCGGTTTATACCCACGACGCATGCAGCACATACAAACATGCAAAATGCCAATTTTGGAAAGAGAAACAAAGTCATATATTTTATTCCATGCTCAAATGTAGTTTCTTACTGTTACCCTCAAAATGACCATAGCCATCCAAAGCACCAAGCAAGTATTTATGACCAAGCTACAAATATTAGGCAGAAGAAAGGAATGCATAGCATCAAAAAAAGCAATTTAACTCATTTTTAAATTAGTGGAATCCAAAAAAATAATGCTATGTATTTTTTTTTTTTGGAAATAAAAAAACTAATGCTATGTCTGAATGGGAGAATTTAGGGGGGGGGGGGGGGGGGGGGCAGTCACCAAAACCACAGTTTTCCAGTTTTTAAGGAGGGGAAAGGAGTGAGGAACCAAGCAAGTGAAAAAGGGGAACCAGCTGAACCAGGAGAAGGGTCACTAAAACCACTTATTACTCCTCCTTCCCCCTCAAAGCCTTTGAACTGGCAGGGTGGGCGGGAGCAATGGGAAAGGGTTTTTGAAATTAAATAAGGGGGAGTAACTCTCATTACCTCTAATTTAACTTCAACTCTCAAGCAAGAGGAAGAAGTTCCCTCCTTTTCTTTCCTTAAACATCCAAAGGAAGGGATACTCCTCCTCCATCACATTACTTCCATTCCACTCTCTTCCCCTCCACAGAAAAGTATCCCAACATAGCTTAAGCATCGGTTCCATCCTGTAATTAGTAAATCAATGAATGCTTTCTATCTTTAAATCAGCAAATTAACCACAGATGTTACAAGATTTTCAAAATAAGAAGCAAAATAACAGTTGCAGCATGCTACCAAAGCAAAGCCAAGCATTAAGTATGCATAGTTACTGGGAAAAAAAAAAAAACTAGCCATATGGGAATGGGACTTTTAAAGAGAAGGGCGAAAATAAATACACTATGGAAATGTAAAGCAGTGCATCACTCACCATGATACATGTTTCCATAACAAAATTTTACAAAATTAAATATGTATAAGCTTAGATTCGCCACTAGCATTGCTTTAAATTTTCTAACCTCATCCATTCTCTCCTGAATTTCTCTCTCTTAATGCATCCTCAGCTTTCACATTCTCAGGAACAAGCAGTACATTACTCACCATGATACATGTTTCCATAACAAAATTTGACAAGATTAAAAATGTATAAACTTAGATTCTCCACTAGCATTGCTTTAAATTTTCTAATCTCCTCCATTCCCTCCTGAATTTCTCTCTCTTAATGCATCCTCAGCTTTCACTTTCTCAGGAACAAAATCTGGACAAGCAAAAGCAATGTAGACAACCTTGTAATTGGAATAAGGTGAATACAGGGAAAGGTAAACTTAAAATATTCCAATAGGAATTGGATAGACAACAGGGATAAGAAATTACCTGAAAGAAAGTCATATCTCCTCTGCTTACCAACAACATGTGCTGAAATGAAAAGCAGGTGTGTAGTCAAGTAATTGGAAAGTATTTAATGGTCTCAATGCACAAGCAAGCATACACACAAACATGCACAAGGATCAAATCCAATGGACATAAAAAGTAGTACATCTACAACCCATATAGGTACATATAAAATCTTATGGTGGTTAATATTTTACATTTTAACACTGCCAACCATTACAATAGAGTTCTTGAAGTCACCCTCCCTCTCACTTTTTCTCTTATTGAAAGAGATTGAAGTAAGAAACTAATGAAACGAAAGGCTTGCAGTAATCAAATGTTGGTGCCAAATTAATGGGTTAGATTAGTGACTTTTCTCTCGAATCTTGCTGTTTTTCTTTTCAGGATAAATGTTTCCTTCATATTGCATGGGGAAAGATAAGGCAATCTTCGCAATAGCTTGGAAGGACAGTAATTCTAAAATCGAGCAATGGCAGACATTAGAAAATAATTTACCCTTCCCTTCGCTATTCCTTGGCACTGATGAAGTTGAACAATTTGTACCATACATCTATACCATTTAAGCCTAGCTTAATATTAGTTTAATCTTAATCACAAACATAAATTGATTAGTTTATCTCTTTACATGAAAATCAAAATATAGGTTTCCTAAACCAAGTGATGGTTCTGAATACGTTGTTGTGGCCAAATGTAGCATCCCGCATTTACAAGTTGGGTGTGTGCAGAATTTGGAGAGAGGGTTGATGATATTCATAACTCATAAGTGAATGGGTTGATAATATTTGGAAATAAATATGAGAAATGGTTCAAGAAGAGAGATTTACATAAATGTTCCTTAATTCACATAAATTGGAGAGATATTCAATACTTACTATTATTAGAATTCTAGGTAATGAATAGCGCTGCTATATCTAGCAATCTCGCTACACAAAGTTATCAAATGCACTGCTTTTGCGGGCTATAGCACTACTGTAGCGACAGTGGCTACCATCTGCTATTGGTTGTGCCGCCATGCTACAATTCACGGTAGCGGCTATAGTGATGCAATAGCGTCACTATAGAGGAGTGTAAGATTCCATTTTTGCCCTCAATTTAAAGTCCTAAATCTCATATTTTAAGGGTTAAATGGTCTTTTAACCCCATCTTTAATCTTAAGTATGAACATCTCAACGCCCTCTCACTTTGCGACAACCCTAGCAACCAATGAGCTTCCACTTTCATTTCCGACGATTCTTGCTGTTCCAGACCTTCAGGTCCTCTTTGTTCTTCAACCCCATTTTTCAATATGCTAATTTTTTTCTAGTTCTCTTCTTTCCTTTTTTTTCTCCCCTTGATTTATTCTCTCTCTTTTTTCTGCCTTATTTGTTAATACTACTCCTTTGTGAACTCCTTATGATATTTGTACAAATGATGATATTTTCTCACGAAGAACTAGTATAATAATTAATGTATTCCAGTGTACAAATATTTTACAATTAGTTAACTCCTAATGACGATAATTAGTTAATACTACTCTTAAGATACTTTATAATTAATTAGCACTATAACATTTTCGGGGTCCGGCTGTTACCCCCATTTGATAACTATGGCGCTACAAATGCATGTAGCAGCACCTACGTGGTATTTCTGCTATGCATTATCGCTGCAATTGCAGCCAAAATCACAGTGCTATATTTTCATATTTGCTCAAGTGCAACTGATGTCCCGTGCACATATTAAGGGGGTATAATTGACCTTTTACCCTTTTCCCAATAATATTGGAACCCTATGTCTCAACTCACCTCTCTCTTCCCACTCTCCACTCCTGCCTCTCTTCACTCATTTTTGGCTCACTTTCCAACAAGCCATCAGCAAGGCTCAGCTTTCTAACGGTTTTTCAGAAAGCTCCTTGAAGCAAGGCTCAGTTTTCCGGCAAGCTTCCTTTGACTCTGTTGCAGCAAGGTTCCTTGCTTCTGTTTTATCTCGACCCACTCCAGTATTTTATCCTCTGCTTTGAGGCTTTCCAGCAACAAATTTCTTGCTCTAATAATCAGAACACCCTCTTTCAGAACAGATTTCTAGCTCTCTTCTTCTCTTTTTAATTCAGATTTCCAGCAAGACTCCAATATTTTCTTGCATTCTGTTCAGCTCCAGTATTATCTAACACACGTGTCAGAACTTCACTGTATCGGCTAAAATGCTATAGCATTTTTCGGGTCGATCGCTACGCGCCACTGCCCGCAAATGGTAAATATGTTAGCTTTGATTTGGGATAGCTTCTAGAATGTGAGTTTCACTGTACCAGCCACCAGGACGAGACCAGTATGAAATTCCTTTCCTAAAGGCTAAAGTCCTTTCAAAGGCTCATTTCACCCATCCATTATCCACCTCAAAAAGTGTAACCATTAAACAACTTGGGAATTCTACTCAAGCAGTTATCTTCAAAGTACATATAAAAAAAGGTACAAATCATAATTATAAGACTAATAACTTACAAGCCTTCAACTTTCAACCAATATTAAGCAAAAAAAAAAAATAACCCTTGAGTTCCCAAACTAGAGATATAAATGTAAATGAAGGATAAATAATCAGTTACAAATTTTATTTACACCAATTATGAAGAATGCCTTCAGAATAACCCTAAATTCATTACAGCAAATAGTGGATTCAGTTGCCAATATAACCTAGTTTCAAACTTCATTGAACTCACATACTAATAAAAAATTCAAACATATTATACAAGAAGGCATTCACATACTTCACTAACATCATACCAAAAAAACAGCATACTTAGCAGCTAGTGCAAGTATGGTTAAAAAAAAAAAAAAAACTTAGGATAGAGAATGAGAGGGACATTACATAGGTGCTTGTAATTGAGAGATTTCTTACGGTCCTGAACAGAACAAGCATAAGCGTCCTGAGTGAATTGTTCAAGGAACTTCTCCTGCAAGGGAAAAAAAAGCAAATGCTGAAGAAGAAAAGCAAAGGAAAAAGGTGAAATAGAACTGAAAATGCCGCGAATAGAAAAATCACCGCAGCTTTGTTGATGGCCAATATAGCTTCCTGAGAAACACGCAAATCAGGATCTTCGCCCTTAATCATCGTCCTTATACGATTCATCGGAAACACGTTCGTTTTCGCGTCTTCTTCTCCGCCTTCGACTTCGCCTACCTCTTCCTCCTCGTGCTCGCGTTGCTTTCCTTTTGATTTCTTAGGCTTCGTACCATTAGTTCTTCCATTGGAAACAACGGTCTTGTCTTCTTCAGCTTCTTCTGCTTCTTGCTGTTGTGGTCGTTTCGAATTTCCATTGCTGAGCTTGAGCTTCTTATTCTTTTCGTTCTCCCTCTCTGAGTCTCTATTCTTTTTCGTTTTACTACCGATTGAAGAGGTTTCTCGGTTTTTGGTTCTCTTCTTTTCTGATTTCGAATTGATGGAGGAAGCCATTGAAGAAGCACTCGTTTTACCCTACAACTCTCAGGTTCAGACTCTCACATAAACAAACACATTGGTTTTCACCGTTAACCTTCTCCGAGTGGTTGAATTCGGGCAAGAAGATTGGGCCCGTCCGTTTATGGTAATGGGCCTGTTGTTGGACTGTTGCTGGACTGTTGCTGCTTAAACTTTTTTTAATCACGGAAGATCGAAGAGTCTTTGATTTATTTAGGTCAATTATTGATAATTCAATACGAAATAAAATAAGTGCACATATCTTTTGGTCACAAGATATGATCTTGTTTTATTTCACATTAATCAAGTGTTTATCTTTCCGTTACAAGATATGCACTTTTGCGTAAACCTTCCACTTTCATCATTATGGCCCGCTAAAATTTTAAATTTGATGACTATTAATTTCTAACTCAAAACTATTTTTCGCTATTTGACCCTTTTACCCTTCATTAATTAATTAATAATCATTTTGCCACTTATTCAAAATTATCTATCAATCTGCCCCTCTTTAATAGATTAACTTGAATATTTAATCGATTAAATGGTTAAAATTGGCAAAAATAGTTGATTTGAAGATTTAATCGATTAAATCTCCCAACATGCAACAAATGTCAAATTTCCTCCATAAACAAAAGCAGATTTCATGCATATGAAGCAAAGAAACCAATAAAAGAAAAAACGATTCTTAGAAACTGGATGAACAGTACATTCAAAATTAAAATTCAAAATTCAAATAACCTCCAATACCGTGTTTGTCTCAATCAATCAATGCTTTCACGCTCATTTAGGATATTTAATCGACTAAATATAAGTTTTAATCGATTAAATCTTCAAGTCAACCATTTTTGCCAGTTTTGACCATTTAATCGATTAAATCTTCTAGTTAATCGATTAAGGAGGGACAGATTGGTAGATAATTTTGGATAAGGGACAAAATTGTTGTTAATTAATTAATGAAGAGCAAAATGGTCAAAAAAAACCTCAACCGAAATAGCCTGTTTAGTACCTATTTTTTCAAGCTAAAAATTACTTTTACGTTAAAATTAAGAAAAAAAGTTTTGAAAATAAACTTACAAGTTGTTTGATGATTATATAAAATTTTTAATTTAAAGCTGATACAACTTAAAAAAAAAGCTCCTTCAAAGGAGCTTTTGACTTTTTTCTTCATTATAAAAAAAATCTTTAATGTACCAAAAAAAAGTCTTTATTATTATAAGAATTTTTATAAAAATGTGTTTGGCCTAACTTCTAAACAAGCACGTTACCTAACATCGATTATGTATTGTTGGATTTGGATTTTATTGGTGTTACTGATGCCATTTTGTTGATTCTTTCCTCATCTTAATTTTATAACATTCTTTGCTCTCTCCTTTACAATTAATAATGCGACATAAAACACCAATTGTGGAGCTTTTTCTCCCACCAATGGAAAAAGTACAAAAAACAAATAGTTTTTTTGGTATTTGTCCAAGCGGGGGCTAACTTGGATTGCATATATGGAGCAATTTTCGGTGGAATCATGCGGTAGCTAACAATGAATTTTCTGGTCGTTTAGGTTCAATTTATGGCGGTGAATGTGACATTAAGAGTGGTTGTGAGTGGTTCACTACCAAGCTTCATTTGGAATTGACGAGTGTCCGATATGCGTTGCTATCATTCAGTATCATGCTCCCCACTTTCGTTTTGGTCAAAGTAAGTGAGGTATATATATTTGCATGGTGTCTATTGCTTACGAGACCCATTCTAATGAAGGAATAATTGGATAAGGGGGGAGGGTAGAGAATCATTATGGTTTGGATGTTAATTAATCATTGTAGTTTACCAGTTGTCCAGTGCAAAAGCATAAGCGTGCGGAATAGTTGAATTTCTCGCTCTAAACAGCTACGGAAACGGGGTGGATCTAGAGAAAGGATACAGGATAGACTATCAGTATTAAAAGTTACCCTCTCCCTCAAAAATATTTATTATAAAAGTTAGTATCTTCTATTAGTGTTAATAATACTTATAATTTTAAAATTTTATTTTTATCCACTATTATAAAAAATTATGGATCCACCACTGAATGGAAGTATATCTCATAAATAGTGGTTACAGATCAAATCTTTCAAGCTAGAACTCGAAAGGAGGAGAGAGGTGTGTAGGCAGTAGGCACTATATCTTATTTCAGAAAGTATAACGATTCAAGTGACTAAAATGGGTATATATATGGATCAAACATACTTGTAAGTCTTGTTAGGCTCTTCTAATATTTTAAAGACCAAAAATCTTTTAAGTAATAAGAGTATAACCCAACAATCTCTCATTTGATCTTGAATACAAAACTAAACATGAAATTTAAGATTACGTAACTCATTAGTTATCGTCAACTCAAAATTTTCTCACTCATTTTCTCAAGTTAACTTGAGGATTTTCTATTTATTATTAATTAAAGCTTTTTATATACAACAAAATAATGATTATTTAATTCGGTGCTTCTCTATTAAAAGTCCGAAGCTGAATTTCAAGACTAATAATATTACCAAATAAATATATGTTTCTCTTTCGTAAAATGTCGATAATTGATTGATAAATTTTTCATCAACCAATGAATTATTTATTCTTGTGACTTAAATTGTTTATCTAATGGATCATATGCATTGACCAATATTTTTAATATTCAAGTATTAATGTATATGAAAAGGATATTTCATACAAATTTCATATTATTTATGTCATAAATATACGTAATTAAATAATGTCATTTCCAAAATATTGAATCACTATCAATAAATCGCACCTCATTTATTGATAAATCAAAGAATAATGACCATTTAATTACCAATTTATAATAAATTTGGCATTATGAGTATTATCATAACTGTACCTTCTAAAAGACACTCCAGTTATCAATTGAACAACGATACCGAAGTGGTAGTATGGTATTATGTTGATAGTCATGCATAAATTTAGGTTGTTCTATTATACAAACTGATGTGTTAAGACTTTCCTTTATGCAACCTCTTTCTTATTACATTAGTTTATAGGATGCATGTCACATAGACAAGTCAAGGTCAACTCAAGATCTCCGTGCAAATTTTGATTTCATTATTTTTTAAAAAGCTCCGTATGCAAGTTTTTTTTTTTTTTTTTTTTTTTCAGATCTTGGATTAACTTCTTTCCATAATCACTCACAAATTCTTCCGTTAAATAAAAATTAGAAAAGGGTTCTAGGCATGGCAGGCAGTGTGAATGATACACCAACCAACCAAGCCACCACGATTTCCATGAAATCTGTGTTTTGAATGACCCAACCACCACTAGTACTAATCCAATAAGATAATGTTCTAAGAAATATCAACCATATGATAATACACACTTTATAATTCATAGACCTGACACAGCAGAAGTCCAAGCCCGCAACCTCGCTTTTTCACATTTAGTTAACCAGGAAAGTTAATAATGTTTCGTAGATATTTTGTCTATAAAACGCTCGTTTGGTGGATATTATACGATAAGGGTAGGATATGATATGGGATTGGTAAGCCGATATCATATCTTGTGTTTTATGAACACCTGATTAACAATTTGATAAGATTATGCAATTTGATAAGATTATGCAGAAGGACAAAGGAGAAAGAAAAAACAAAATATAATGTAATAAATACAAACATATTGCGTACCGTGGGGATATATTGGGTAGCGTGAGGATATATTGGGTATCCAATATTAGTATCTTATTCTGTTGAATCCTAATCCAGCTCCTCCCGTAGGATAAGAAATCATGTATTTGATAGGATAAAATGAGACAATAGAATAAGCTAATCATGTATTGGATAGGATAAAATGAGACAATAGAATAAGCTAATCATATCCTATTGATTCACCAAACAAAAGATAAAAGTAGGATATGATAAGTTATCTTATCCTATCTTCTTTATCAGGTGCTCCAAAGTCCAAACAGGCCCTAAAGGATTAACAAAATAATTAAATGATAGTAATTCTGTCGATGTTAGGAAACTGAGCAAATGAGATTAGAGTATATGTTCTATCTTCTTCAATACCATATTTGAAGAGGTTTAAAATTTTAATTTCAGGAACCGCCCCGAATCGGACTAATCACAAAAATTGAATATCTCAAAATAAAATAAAATTTAAAAGTCGTAGAAGATGAAAAAATTTAACATGCTCCAAGCCCACCATTTATTCAATGGTCATTTTTTCTATAAATGAAAATTTTTCTTCCGTTTCTACCCTTTTCTTTTCAATTTTTTCTCCCTTCATCCTTTATTTTTTTCTATTTTCGGAAGGAACCACCATGGTCCCACCCCACAAAAAATCTTCTCGCAGAAGAGGTATACTTCTTAATTTGACCACTTACACGTGTGGTGGAGACAGGACGATAATAAATGATAACTACCTATTTATAACTCATTAATCAAAGTGTAATTATGGTATTAAATGCCAACTTAGCCTCTACTCCATTTTCAAATTCAAATCCCTTACCCAAGCAGAAGCAGCACAACTTATTTATGATTCATTAAATAAAGTATAATCTTGATATAATAATTGTTTACATTATTAATTCATTATTTAAGTACAAATTAATTATAATAATTTATAAATTAATTACTAAAAAAGTTGACAGCCTCTCATAGTCTATAGAGGCGTTAGTCCGCATGACACCTTATCATAAAGCATGACATGGACTAGCATGCATGAGCATCCCTCCATTAAAAAAAATCACCCAATAAGTTTTATTGTATTTGCTTGATAAATACCTAGGCTATATTTATTTACTTCATAAACAAATATCTAGGGTATATTAGCTGCAATATCTAAAGGACATTAATTTAATCATTCAAGATTTCATATCTTTACTATCGTGGTGAACAAAATTAAGCTCAATAAAAATAAAATGGTCCACCTGTGATTAATCATTCAACTTGAACAAAATTGTGATGATCCTGATCAGATCTTGAATATAGGCGATTCGCCATGTGTTTTTTTTTTTTCTGTCTTTATGCTACAAGATCTGGCAAGACAGACATAAAATAGAACAAATAAACATTTTTAATTAAAAAAAACTGAAATACTTATTATTTAAGGGAGGTTGCATCCGATCACCACATTACTATATATATGCGAATTAAAATTAGTAAATTAATATTTGGATGCCAAAGAATCGATGTATTACAACTAGAATATAAAAGCAAAAGTGAAAAACAAGATATATTAATATTTATATTAAACAATTCAAATATTAATTCGAGATAACTTGGTATATTTTTTCAGTCGTAACAACAAAGATTATATTAGTGTTACTGAACTCAGGGTGATCAATTGATAGAAATACAGAGAATATTTATTAAATTATATAATAATAGAAGCATTATTTATGATCAACGGTGGCCCAATTTCCTATTGAACTAATGATCAGATCGACTGGTCTGATCTAATTTTAATAGCACTTAATTATATATAATGTCATTGTAATTTCTCACCAAAATTAATAATTTATTTTGAGTTTATAATGGAGAAAGCTTCTCTTAAGTCTAAACTTTTATTCAAAAAAATAAACGGAATCAATTAATACGTGCGAAAACTTTTTTTTTTGAGATTTTTTGAATTACATAATAAATTAATTTTAAATAATGTTATTTTTATGAAGTTAGCAGAGTCATATGACTCGATTTAAAAACTATGAAAATTGATTTATTTTATTTTTTATGATATTTAGTTGTGTAAATGAGATTTAAAGAATAAAAAATATAATTTCTGTTATCAAAATATATATATATATATATATATATATATTTCAATTTATTTTGGCATGTTAGATAATTTTTTAATATATTATGTAATTTTGCTTCTTTTATTGCAATTTAAAAAATAATGAATTTAGATCACAATTAACAAAAGAATTATTTGATACTAATATATTTATCCATAAAATTGATAAATAATATTTCAATTAAATAATTACAAAATAACATGACATTCACAATTCACTATTAGTATTTTTTGTGGATTTTAATATTAGTATTTATTAAGGTGAAAATGCATAGACAATAATTTAATGATTAATTCTTCATTGTCAACGATACTTTTTGTGGCAAAAAAATATTAGAAAAGAGATAAATACGTAAATATTTTCATCACGTAACGTCACTGACAAAAAAATATTAGTAATCCAAGTTAAAACCCATAATTTAAGTTGTTCCAAGAGTAATGGGTTGGGTTGAATGTATGAGAGGCACAACTAAAACAACTTTAACCCAAGAATTGATTTTTTTTAAAAAGAAGTTAATTGGTTTAATATTTTTTATGTTATGGAAGACAAAATTATTTTTTACATATATAAAAATAATTGGAGATAATTTTTTTTATCTTTTTTTGTTAGAACATAAAAAAATATTAAATTCACCAATAAAATCCGGCACAATCACTAAATAGTTGGGTCCGAAAGAAATTTAATATGTGTATAAAAAAATATTTATTGATAAAAATAAAATTCACTTCAATAGTTTTTATACCTCAAAAGAGTTAGTCTTTAATTATATAAACCGAAAATACCTTGAGTAAACTCAAAAAATATTAAACTCAGTCAACATCAACTAACAATATTATCCGCTCTTATCCAAATATCTGCAATAAATCTTTGGTGTTACTGTAGTACCAAAAATTTAGTACATCTCATCAATAGAAATATTACATATCACTTAAAATTCTTTTTCATTCCTTCAATATGTAACCCTCCTATTAGTGAGATGTATTGAATCTAAGTATTATAGTATTACCAAATATTTATTCAAATATATGCTATTTCCTGTAACCTTGGTTTCGTGACCGTATGACACGTACCCATGACTCAACATCCAGTTCCCATTTATCACCATATAGCAATGTCATGGTACCATATCATCATTGCCATGCTCCAAAATACACCAAATTCTTCACACTTCTTTTGAGTAGATTTTTTTATGTAAGGGGAGTAAGTATTCTCTTAACAAAAAAATAAAATAAAATAAAAAATAAAGAAAATAATCATAAAATAAAAATGTGTTGATTTTTTTAGAGTAAATACTTTTTGGTACTCAATACGATGCTCACTTTAGTCCCTAACAAATACAAAGATTATTCGTGATCCTTAATAAATTTAAAATTGACTATTTAGTTGAGATCGTGATCCTCACAACTTTAAAAAAAAACTCACATTAGTCCCATAAAAGGACTAAAGTCTATTTTTAATTTCTTAGGACTATGAATAGCATTTTTATTTTATTTGCTATCGAGTAAAACGGATATCGTAAAATTTCCGAGGAACGAAAATGATATTTACTTTTTTTTTTTTTTTTTATATTTGGTATAGGTAAATCGAGTTTGCATACCCGAAAATATTTTCCACTTCTTTATATGTTTAAATAACGGTGTGACGGTGTCTAAGTGAGTTCAGTAACATTCGAAAATCTGAGGAAGACGACGATGACACTGACAGGTTTTATATTATTAAGATATTGACAGACACGTGGCCCCTACGTTAACACTAGTCTTCACTCTTCTTCCTTCAATTTGATTCTCTTCCAACTCTTCAAGTTTATGATCATTTCCAACTTTCAACTACTTTTGTTTCCCTTCTTATCTTTCCACAAAGCGACCAAGCAACAACGTCTTACACTTACACGCATGTGAACAAAAAAAAAAAAAACACAATAAACTGATAAAGCTAACTCTTTAGGCATTGTCGTGCAAGGTTGTTTTGTTTGTCCTACGAAAGCAACTCCATTTAAGGTTTTTTTATTAATGTTAATTTTTTTTTTTATAACTGTTTGCTGAAGTCATTTTTGTCATTTGCTTCAAGATAAGTGTGTTAAGGAAAAACCTGTGCCTTTAAATACAAGAAGCAAAAACAGAGTCTGAATCATTCCCTTCTTGTTTTGGTTCGATCTTTATGCTTTTGAAAACCCAAAAAGGCAATGAAAGCAACGCAGATTCTGTTCGTTTTGCTTTGGTTCCTCGGCATTTATGCACAAGCTTCGTTTTGCGCCAATGTTACCTACGACCACAGAGCATTGGTCATCGATGGCAAGCGCCGTGTCTTCATCTCTGGTTCAATTCATTACCCTCGTAGTACTCCAGAGGTCTCTCTCTATATATATATATGTGTGTATACACAATCCTTCACTTTGTATTTGAAGTTTGAACTTAACAATGGTAGTGTTTGTTGCTGTAGATGTGGCCAGATCTTATTCAGAAATCCAAAGATGGAGGACTTGATGTGATTGAGACCTATGTTTTCTGGAACTTACATGAACCTGTTCGAGGCCAGGTTCTCTTCTCTTCTGTCACCATTTTCATATTGCTCTTTTCCTTCACTCTCTATTGCATTGCATTCTTTGAGTTTTTAAACTTACTGAGCAATCAAGCACTCACGGTTTATATATCAGAGGGTCCCAAAAAAAGAAGGGTATGCAGCTTTTCACTAATCAGAAGTAGGAGGAAAAGAATAAAAGATCATTCTTTCTTTCACATGTTTTTCAGAGTTAATATGAACAGTATAGTTAAAACTTAAAAAAACATGAGATTGGGAAGAGTTGTTCTCAATTTCAATCAAAAGTCATAAATAGGAAACGATGTATAGTTGGTGTCAATTGTTGTTGAGATATATATAAAACCATTAAAAAACCCTCAATCAGGTTAAGCTTTTGGATTGAATTGGTTCTTTACATGATGGTATCAGAGCCTCGTGTAGCGGTTCGATCCTCGCCGCCCCCCACTTCCTTTCAAGTGGAATTTTTTTGTTCGCACAGGTAGGTGGGCTGTGCATTGTACAAGCCCAGTGGGCTCTCGTGTGAGAGGGCGTGTTGAGATATATATAAAACCATTAAAAAGCCCTCATCACCTATCAACTTAAGTTTCTGAGTTGAATTGGTTCTTTACAATTGTCATGTGATCAAATCAATGATGGATTATATGCTTTGGCTTGCAGTATAATTTTGAAGGAAGGGGTGATTTGGTGAAATTTGTGAAGGCAGTAGCAGCTGCAGGCCTTTATGTGCATCTCCGGATTGGTCCATACGCATGTGCTGAATGGAACTATGGGTACAATTGGATCTTTTCTATGTATCTTTTAACACGAAGGTTGGTATCTAATCCTTGGCTTTAACTTTTCTGAACAGAGGTTTCCCTCTTTGGCTGCATTTTATTCCCGGAATTAAATTCCGAACTGATAATAAACCATTCGAGGTAATCCTTCCTTTCCCTTCTCTATGCCTCATCGTGTTACACCTTCTTCCTGCTATTTTGTCAAGTTGAATTGTCTTCAGGCAGAAATGCAGCGATTCACTGCTAAGATTGTGGATATGATGAAGCAAGAGAACCTCTATGCGTCACAGGGAGGACCTATTATTTTGTCTCAGGTTTTTCTTAAAATTTTATTAAATACGTGTCAATGTTTCTTTTTTGAGAAATTATGGCATATGGATATGGAATATATTTTTTTGAAGGGTTCATTGGATGTGTTTAAAAGGACACAAGTTGTGTTCTTTTGGTGATTCAGACAAAGCCTGACCGGTAAGACTTTATGTAAATCTGAAAAGTTGTTTTTTTTTTTAACTTTACACGTCAGTAATGTGACTGGGGAAAGAAAAAAAAAACTTTTCAGATTTACACAAAGTCTTACCGGTCACGTGTAAATCACCTAAAAGAAAGGTTGTGTCCTTTGAAAGATACTTCTGTTTCCCTTTTTTAAATATGAAAATATTAATTATTGTTGACTAATGCTAGATTGAAAATGAGTATGGGAACATTGATGGGCCATATGGTTCTGCTGCTAAATCCTACATCAAATGGGCAGCATCAATGGCTGTATCTCTTGATACAGGGGTTCCCTGGGTCATGTGCCAGCAAGCAGATGCTCCTGATCCAATTGTAAGTTTTCTCCTTTTATCTGTCCACATAAAGTGTTATTAGTTTATGTTTTACTCCTTTGTCTTGTCTCTATCTTCCTGAATAGAGCAATATTACTATGCTGATGTCTGCAATCATCCTACTTGATTGTTAATTTCATAATGTGTTATATTAATTTCTCACAGATTAACACATGCAATGGATTTTACTGCGATCAATTCACACCAAACTCTAACACAAAACCAAAAATGTGGACTGAGAATTGGAGTGGATGGTTAGCATCCTTTTCTCTATTTAAGTCATTTATTTATTTGAATGGCATACTCAAAATTCGATCTGATGATTGACCATCTCCTTTTGGATTCTTTGAAACCTCAGGTTTCTTTCATTTGGTGGTGCTGTGCCTTACAGACCAGTGGAAGATCTTGCATTTGCTGTAGCACGTTTTTACCAGCGAGGTGGAACTTTTCAAAATTACTATATGGTAATGCAACCTTTCGTGTTGTTTAAGCTCAAAATTAACTATGTAAGATAGGAAACGAGCTGATACCACTACTTTCTTGCTTGTTTACTCTGAATCAGTATCATGGAGGGACTAACTTTGACCGGAGTTCTGGTGGACCTTTCATTTCTACTAGTTATGATTATGATGCACCAATTGATGAGTATGGTATGAAGTCTTTCAGCTTTAAGATTGTCTATTTGTTGTCAATGCTGTAGAATTATATAAACTAGTCAAACTTCCTTCCATATGCAGTCAAGATAAGTAAACAGTATTGCAACTCGTCATTATATGCTTATTTGATATGTAGAAGACAACCAAATTATAATGAACAATGTTGTGTGTGCTTTGGTTTAAATATCTAAATTGCATGATGCAGGAATTATTAGACAGCCTAAGTGGGGCCACCTTAAAGATGTGCATAAGGCCATAAAGCTTTGTGAAGAAGCACTGATAGCTACTGATCCAACAATTACATCTCCTGGTCCAAATCTAGAGGTAACAAGTGGTCTTTCTAAATTTTGGTTAGCATTTATGGATTAATGTAAAGAACCTTGGGATACACCGCCCCAAAAACTAGCTCAAAGGGTGAGGTGAGAGTGCCCAAGGCCTTATAAAGGCCACATTAGTGGTTCATCCAAACAATGTGGGACTATATATCTCAACAATTAACTTTCTTATATTTTATCAAATTTGAAGCTTCTGTCCCTAAAAATGCCTTGTGTGTGTGAAATTTTGGAATAATTACCTATTGGTCCACTGGATCATTGTCAATTTCATATAGGTTTCTCTGTTTCTTGCTTCCTTCTCAATTTTATGAGTGTTGCTTTTAAGTTTTAATTGATTGTGGAAAAATACTTGTTATGAGGGCTAAGTCGATATGTCATTTAGTGAACTATCTCAAAAGCTTGAGTTGTTGGAGAAAGAAATATGAATAGTTAAGGACAAGGATCAAAGTCATAATCACTTGGTTAAGGAGGCTCTTATACCGTGTCTAGATCTTCTAATTATCCTAAAAGCTAAAATTGTTAAGTGAAAGCATATGAATAGTTTTATTTTATCTCTTTAACATATACTATTCAATCCCAGGCTGCAGTTTACAAGACAGGAGCTGTATGTGTTGCCTTCCTTGCCAACATCGCCTCATCGGATGCAACAGTAACCTTCAACGGCAATTCATATCACTTGCCTGGATGGTCTGTGAGCATCTTACCAGACTGCAAGAATGTAGTGCTTAATACTGCAAAGGTTTGCCTCATCAGCTTCCCAATCAAAATAGATAGTTAAAGTGACTGGAGTTACTTTTAATAGTGCATGTGATTAATCTAACTGTAGTCAAGATCTTTTCTTTTATTTTATAGTCCAAGAAGTAGCATAAACCAATGTTATATTTTTTTATGACAGATTAATTCTGCATCTATGATTTCAAGCTTTACAACTGAATCTTTAAAAGAAGAGGTTGGTCCTTTGGAAGATTCTACTAGCTCAGGATGGAGTTGGATTAGTGAACCTATTGGTATTTCAAAGAATGATTCATTCTCAAAATTTGGATTACTAGAGCAAATAAATACGACAGCTGATAGAAGCGATTATTTGTGGTACTCATTAAGGTATATAGGACTCCAAGGTTGAGAAAGCTTTCTTCAATTCTTCTGACCTGCAATTATCTTCCCCGTGATAACACTTTTCATGATTTTATTTTTTTCCTGAAGCATTGATCTTAAAGATGATGCTGGAGCTCAAACTGTCCTTCACATTGAATCCCTTGGTCATGCCCTTCATGCTTTCGTAAATGGGAAGCTTGCAGGTAAATAAAATTGAAAGCAATGACAACTGATGATATGTCTTGATAACCCTGTGTCTATGAGTTATATATGTCCTTCCCAAATATTCGTTTAGGTTTATTGGTTTCACTATATTTTGGATACCCCTATATATTCTTTTTAAAAGTCCTTGGCAAGGCATTGTTTTATTTTTAAGGCCTGAAAAAGAAAAAAGCATGTCCCTTCCCCCACCCTATCTCTCTCAGGCTCTTTGATGCCTTTTTATTTGAAAATGCTGCAAAATGAAGTTAGACTTTGAAGAGGAGTAAAGAAACCTTTGTCTTGGCTTTCATTGTAATGAAGCAAAATTTAAGCATATTTTTGGTTGGCATTATCATTGGTCCAAGTTGGATTTCCATCCTAAAGCAACTCTGAGCTCTGATTGGCAAACACTATTAGGTTGTCAGAAGTGAAATAATTAAGGTTTATGTTTATGGTGTCTCTATCTTGCCACAGACGATACATCATTGACCTGAAAACATAATATTCATGCTGCATTTCAAAATACCAAAATTCAACTTTCACGTAAGTATGCAGCCTTAAACATTTAAATCTATACAACCTAGATCAAATCACTCAAATAAGCATAACACTGGGTACACAGTAAGAAGTTCCCTGAGTTCAACTACTCACCAGTTTTATCAGAAGCAGTTGAAAATATATCACCAAATTCTAGGTTCATTAAATATTCAAAAGAGGTATTTAAACATAATGGTTATTTTTTGCATTTCTTGGCAAGCAAGACTTGATCTCTTTAAGGAAGTAGGACAATAAAATCAAGGTTGATTTGAAATAAAGATCAATTGTTCATGGTTTTTCCTTCCTAAAATGTTCGGTTCCTTCTTTCTTTCAATTAAATATTTCACAAACTATCTATTAGTACTTATCTGTGATATTACCGAGAACTTTTTCAGGGAGTGGAACAGGCAATAGTGGCAATTCTAAGGTCAATGTGGACATCCCCATCACAGTTGTGGCAGGAAAAAACACAATTGATCTCCTGAGTTTAACTGTGGGACTTCAGGTTCATCTTTTCTGATCATAATGTATATAAGCATTTAGGACAGAGTCAATTTTGGTTTGTACTATGCACTGGCTTGTTATTTCCTCCCCACATGATTTTACTTTATCATCAAGTCATTTCTCATTACTACATCAGCTAATAATGTGAACCTTATACACATCAGAACTATGGATCTTTTTTTGACACATGGGGTGCGGGGATCACTGGCCCAGTGATATTGAAAGGTTTGAAGAATGGCAGTACTATTGATCTCTCCTCCCAGCAATGGACATATCAGGTTAGTCTCAACTTAAAGCCTGTTATTTTATTTCTGAAGAGATACAACTCAAATAAATTGGTTTCCATTTTTCCTTTTTGATTGAAGTCATTAAATACAACTTGTATATCTCTGAATGCAGGTTGGCCTTAAAGGTGAAGACTTAGGTTTGTCTAGTGGAAGTATTGGACAATGGAATTCACAATCTACCTTACCTAAGAATCAACCGTTGACTTGGTACAAGGTAATTTTTATAAGAATATAGCATATATTAAAATTCTCAAGTTTTTCTTAATTATGCTCTCATTATTAAGCACAGAAAGTCTCCTTGCACCTATTTGGTTCACTTGGTTTTAGGTTAGGATATGGAATGTCCAATGCTGTGGCCCAATCTAGTCTGAACCTAGTAGTGTATATGTATTGCACATGTATATGCTTGGTATAGAAAATTTTTGAACTTTATGACACTCAAATAGCTTAATATGGCTTCAATTATTACTTATCCCATGGTAATAGGCATTTAAATGCTTCACCTCCTCCTGGCCCCTTCTTCTGTTATGACTCTTTCTTCTTTATAGTTTTACTTGGCTGTGTTTGCATATGGTATATTTACATTGGCATACTTCAAAGAAAATTAAGGGAATACTACTATAGGACAAATAATCTTGCTACTAACTTATGTTAATACATGTTGTGTTAGACAAACTTTGTTGCTCCCTCCGGCAGTAACCCAGTTGCAATTGATTTCATTGGGATGGGAAAAGGTGTGGCTTGGGTGAATGGACAGAGCATCGGGCGATACTGGCCTACATATGTCTCGTCAAATGGTGGTTGTACCGACTCATGCAATTATAGAGGGTCTTATAGTTCATCCAAATGTCTCAAGAACTGTGGAAAACCATCACAGACATTGTAAGTGTTAGATAATCATAGATGAGAGAAGTTGAAAATAGTCCTGTTAGATACTCATTTTGAGTTACAAATCCTGCAGATACCATGTACCACGATCATGGTTGCAACCAGATAGCAACACTCTTGTATTGTTTGAGGAAAATGGAGGCGACCCTACACAAATCTCTTTTGCTACAAAACAGATAGGAAGTGTGTGTTCACATGTATCTGAATCTCACCCTCCACCTGTAGACATGTGGAATTCAGATACAGAAGCAGGAAGAAGAATAGGACCTGTATTATCACTCGAGTGCCCTTATCCTAATCAGGTGATCTCTTCCATTAACTTTGCAAGTTTTGGAACCCCTAATGGGACTTGTGGGAAGTTCAACCATGGACGTTGCAGCAGCAATAGAGCTCTATCCATTGTGCAAAAGGTTTTATCTAGCTTCCTCTTTCAATAAGTTCATATGCCTTTTGGATTAGACTGACACTAATGAGTTTTAACAGGCCTGCATTGGATCAAGCAGTTGTAGTATTGGAGTATCAATTAATACATTTGGAGATCCATGTAAAGGATTGACAAAGAGTTTAGCTGTTGAAGCTGCTTGTACGTAGACATGCATGTTGCTTCAAACCTTACTACTTTCTAGGTAGGACTTTGCTGATTAGCACTCCACAAGTGTATTAGACTCGGAGTTGAAGATGATTCCTGATAAGCCAAAGTAAAATGGTATTCTAGTAGTAAACCAGTTAAAAAAATGTAAAACAAAACAGTGTGTAGTTACTTGCAAGTTGCAATAAAGAAGATGGAAAAGTCTTGCTGTTACATGATGTTAGATTTGTGGTATTTTACTAATTTTTCACTCGAAAGGATTGTTTCTAACAAGACAAAAGTTGTTCTCAAATATCAGTGTGCGAAATTTAGGCAATGAACAATTAGGCTGTTTCTGATAAAAGTTTTTTACTATAACTTAAAATTTTTCCACCATTGAATCAAAGAGAGAGAAAGTTAAAAAGTTTTTGAAAAAAAATCGAAAATATTGATCCAAAAATGATGATCACTAGTGAGCTTTGTTATCATTAAACCCCTTTTGAACAATTAGGCTGTTTCTGATAAAAGTTGGGTTATAATGAAAAAGTTTTCCAAAACAAAACTAGGTTGTTCATATCTTTTGCGCATGTAATCGCTATTTCATTTACGAAAATGATGATCACCATGAGCTTTGTTATCATTAAAGCCCTTTTAATTCTATACAGATAAGATTTTTCCAAATTTTTTTCCAAAATCTGGACAACTTAGTGCGAAATAAAATAATTGCATATCTTTGATATAGTTAAACCTTCCATCTTCATCATTCTTGCCCACTAAGTTTATATATAATTAGGGAGTGTAATTGTGGGAAGGCCAACCAGATAAGGTTAAGTTTATTCTGTTCCTATACATAATATATATTTGAAACATGCAATGGGTCTGATAAAGAAGATTGGTAGGTTATGGAAATTGTTCGGCCAGCACATGATGATACAGAGACATGGATACTGCCTAAAGGTCGATTGTTTAATATTGGAATTAGAGTTTAATGGTGCCAGTAATGCATTCCTTATTTTTAATTTTATAATATTCTTTGTTCTATCAAGACTAGTGCAGCAGCACCGGCAGACACGGATCATTGAGCTTTTTCTCCCACCAAATAAATGTTGTGGTACAAACATGTTTACAATGGAGTAATCTTACATTTTTAATTAGTAATCTAATTATTAAATCTAACGATTTTAATTTATTAATTACATAAGTTTTATATGCAAATGAGATTAATTATTAAGATTAAATATAAAACTTACGGATCCCAACTAATTTGGGATAAAGAATATTAATATTGGTGTTGATTGAATATAAAATCTATTATTATTATTATTATACTAATGTAAATATAATAAGTTTTAGAAGAGGGATATTTTTACTAACGTTGATATTGGTGTTCTCTCTGAATATAAAATTTATTATTATTATACTAATATAAATATAATAAGTTTTATATCAATTATTAGTGATTTATCCCGCTTGCATCTATAGACTCTTATTTATACCTAAATAACCCAGGTGATTAGTAAATTAGAGTTATTAAATACAAATAGGATGAGTGTAAGTTCTCACACAAACATATATGTTGAAAGATATAATTTTTATGGAAAGGGTTATATTTACAAATTTTTTGTTTACAAACTCTTAATAACTATGTACTCATGGGAGAACACTATCTTCTTACCCAAGAGTACATATTGTATCTTGTAAAAATTTATAAAAAAAAGTTTATAAACGAATTTTTTTTTCAATTTTTATCATTATTATATAAAAGCAGTATAATAATGGCAAAAAAAAAATCATTATGGTTTAGTTCTGTTAACAACATAAAATTGAGCTGGTGGGGTAAAGTGTGTATTCCATCCTCCTCGATACCATCTTTCACCTGCCACAAAATAATACTAGTCACGAGATGAAACTATTGAAATATCTCTACGAAAAACAAAAAAAGTCATTATGGTTTACCTTCCAAACCATGATTAATTGAGTCTCCGTAGATCCATGACACTCTTTTCAGCACATCGCTGTGATATGGAATGGCATCATCCAAAAAAAGCTGAAAAGATCGCCATTACTTGTGTGCTCCAAACCAACCTAATATCCTTGTTATCCTCGTTAGTTATTTAAACCCCATCACCATCTTAATCCAAACAGAACACACTACAATGAACCGAAACACAGTGACTTGGTAAGCTCAGAAAGCAGCAATCTCTCGTCGAAGAAGACAACACAAAGATAATGACATTCTTTACCTTATTAAGATATTAGTAGAGATAGCGTACGTGATCTTCTATCATTCCATGTGTACAATAAATCACCTACCTTGGCTCAACCTTGCTCTACTCTTCTCGCTGCCCATTTTGATTCCCCTCTCAAAAGACAAATAGAAAAACTTAACATTCTTGTCATCTCAATATGCAAGGCGTTATTTTCAAACATTTGTCTCAAGCAACTTCGTTTAATGTTTTTTAAACTGTTTCCTGAAACCTTTTTTGTCATTTGCTTCAAGATTAGTGTCCAAAAAAAAAAAAGGTGCACGTTTAAATACAAGAAGCAAAGGCAAAGTGTGAATCATTCCTCTAGTTGTGTTGGTTAGTTCGTTCTTTCTGTTGTGGAAAAACCAAAAAGACAATGAGAGCGACACAGATTCTGTTCGTTTTGCTTTTGTTCCTCAGCATTTATGCACAAGCTTCGTTTTGCGCCAATGTTACCTACGACCACAGAGCATTGGTCATCGATGGCAAGCGCCGTGTCTTGATCTCTGGTTCAATTGATTACCCTCGTAGTACTCCAGAGGTCTCTTTCTCTCTCTCTGTGTGCGTATACATGTGTGTATTGGTGAGATATATAGTCCCACGTTGATTGTATGAGCAACTAATGTGGAGTTTATAAGGCTTTGGACACTCTCACCCCTTGAGCTAGCTTTTGGGGTGATGGTGTATCCCAATGTTCTTTACATGGTATCAGAGCCTTACCGTTCCCCAATTTAAAGTGGAATTAAAACAAAAAGCACAAAAGGTAAACCAAAAATTGGGCTATGCATAATCCACGCTTCAAGCCCAAAGGGCTCTTGTGTGAGGGGGCGTGTTGAGATATATAGTCACACATTAGTTGTATGAGCAACTAACGTGGCCTTTATAAGGCTTTGAACACTCCTGTTGAAACAGAAAGTTAAATTCAAAATTTGAATTTGAATTATTGTTATTAGTTTGTTCCATAACAAATAAGTCTTGTTAGTGTTACAAACTTGTATATTTTCCGTTACTAGAAAATAGATATTCAGTTACTAGTTTCTGTATAAATGTACCTTTGTAAGTTTCAATTAGCATTGAATGAAAGAGTTAATTTCTCCATTATAGAATTTTAACATGGTATCAGGTACGTTACGATCCTTGGCCCTCAATTTTTCTCTTCTTCCCACATCATTTTTTTCCTCTTGATTTTTTTTATACTCATACCCGTGACTCCTTATCTCTTATTATCTAACCCGTATTCTTTACCCCACCCGACATCTCTTTCCCAAAGTAACAAATCCCTAAATCAAACCTATGGCTGATGAAAATGAAAACACTTCCGCTGAAAATGAAAACACTTCCGCCACCACCCCTGTGTCTCATTCCCCATTACCTTCCAATATTGTGATCCACCAAGACACCTCTTTGTTTCCTATCACTGTGGTTTTAGACGACTCCAACTATGCCCTTTGGTCCCAGTTGATGGACATGCGCATCGGAGCAAGAAATAAATCCGGGTACCTCATTGGAGCCACGATGAAGCCACTGCCGACAGACCCCACCTACGCCAACTGGGTTACGGAGAACAAACAGGTCAAAAGCTGGCTTATTGAATCCATGGTTCCCTCCCTCATGCAGCGATTTCTCCGCCTCGAAACTGCATCTGAGATTTGGATGCCGCCCGTCGTACCTTCTTCGATGGCTCCGACGAATCTTGTCTCTTTGAACTGAACCAGAGATCCTTCACCCTGAAACAAAATGGCCGCTCCCTGTCCGTCTACTACAACGAATTGGTCTCCATCTTCCAAGACATTGACTACCGCCTTCAAGGCGTTGTCCAGATGCACTCCGCCATGAGTCGTCTTCGGGTCTACATCTTCCTCAGCGGATTGGATTCTAACTTCGACTCCGTCCGTGGTGAGATTCTTCGCAAGGACCCGAAGCTTGATCTGGAAGGGAGCTATGCTTTTGTCCGTAGAGAACAGCAACAGTGTGTCACCATGGGACGCACACATTCTAGCACTGAACCCTCAGCCCTGATGACACACTCCCCCCGTCCACCTTCTGGCTCCTCATTCACCAGACCACGAAAAGAACCATCTTCCAACAAACCAAGTTCCCTTCTATGTTCACACTGTGGTGATTCCGGTCACACCAAGACCCGCTGTTATGAAGTAATAGGGTATCCTGAATGGTGGGATTTCTCAAAGAGGCCTCGCCGGAAAGTCCTCAACAAGGTTCTGGTCACCACCTCTGAGGCTGACTCTTCTCATCCTCCAATTGCTAATGCGGTATATGAAGGCATCCTGGGTAAGTCTCATGCTCTCTCTACACTCTCTAAAAAATACTACTTGGATAGTTGATACGGGTGCCTCTGATCACATGGTTTGTAATTCCCATGCTTTAACACACTTTACTTCCACTGTTAAGAAATTGATTTCTACTGCTAATGGTGGGACCTCGGCTATTAAGGTCAAGGTTCCATTGTGTTATCTCCTTACATAACACTGAATGTTGTTTTGATTGTACCTTCCCTTGAATTTAACCTCCTTTCTGTCAGTCAATTAACCTCAGACCTTGATTGCAAGGTTATTTTTTATCCTAATTATTGTGTCTTTCAGGGAAACCAGAACAACGAGATCCTTGGTTATGGAGTTAGATATGGCAAGCTTTATCTTCTCGACTCTTCCATTTGTGTTGTCTTTTCCCCTGTTCTTGCGTCTACTACCTCAAGTTTGGACTCCTCCTCCTCTTCCGTTTGGCTTTGGCACAAGAGACTTGGCCACACCTCGTTTAGCTACCTAAAAAAATTATTTCCTACTTTGTTTGTTAATTTGAATGTTGCTGAATTTCAATGTAAAGCTTGTGATTTGGCCAAGAGCCATCGTATTCCTTTTCATCCAAGTTTAAATAAAAGTTCTGTTCCCTTTCAAGTTGTGCATTCTGATACATGGGGTTCGCCTAAAGTTTCTTCTCTCTCTAAATCGTATTACTTTGTCTCCTTTATTGATGAATGTACTTGTATGGTCTGGATTACTTTACTTAAACACAAAAATGAAGTATTTTCTGCATTTAAAACATTTCATGCAATGATATTGAACCAATTTTCCTCTACCATCCAAATTTTTAAATCTGATAATGGCTCAGAATACATGAATAATTTATTTTCTGACTTTCTCTCATCTCATGGCATGAAACATCAAACTTCTTGTCCATATACTCCCCAGCAAAATGATCTAGCTGAGCGACGCAATCGTCAACTCTTGGAAATTGTTAGAACCTCCCTTTTTGGTATGAATGTTCCCTCATTTTATTGGGGGGAAGCTGTAGTTTCTGCTGCTTATCTTTTAAATCGCACTCCATCTTGTGCCCTTAACTTCAAAACCCCACAACAAGCACTTGAATCTCACTTTTCTTTGCCTCATGTTACAAATCTTGAACCCCGAATTTTTGGTTGCACAACCTATGTTCACATTCCTAAACAACTTCGGTCTAAACTTGATCCATGTGCAACAAAATGTATATTTGTGGGATATTCTGATTCTCAAAAAGGGTACAGGTGTTTTGACCCTATTTCTCATAATATGCATATCTCCTTGGAACTCTCTTTCTATGAATCTGTCCCATATTACTCAGGGGGAGACTTAGTTTCTTCTTCTCAGGGGGAGCTTGTCCTAGATCATTTTGGAGAAGCAGAAATTTGTCTTCAAGAACAGCCCCCTGTTATTGCACCTTCTTCTCTACCAAGTAATGCAGAACAGTCCCCAGTTGCTGCATGTCCTCCTCCACCAAGTGATGTATTTCCTGAAGCTTCGGATCTAACTCCTACACCTCGGATCTCATCTCCACAGAACCATGAATCACAAAACGAACAGGTTAGTAACTTACAATATGATTTTACCATACCTCCCACATCTCATAATTCTCCCATTCAAATGAGAAGGTCTGTCCACATAAATAAAGGCATACCAAAACAGTTTTATGAACCAGATCCCAAGGTCAAAGCCAAATATCAAATTAGTAACTATGTATCTACCCAAAACCTCTCTGAGTCATGTGCTATAACCATCAATCAACTATCTAGTGTATGTATTCCGAATAGTGTGCAGGAAGCATTGGATGATCCAAAGTGGAAAGCTGCCATGGAAGTGGAAATGGAAGCACTTCAAAATAACAACACTTGGGAACTTGTTCATCTACCAAAAGACAAGAAAATAGTTGGGTGCAAGTGGGTCTTCAATGTGAAACTAAAAGCTGATGGGAACATTGATAGATTCAAAGCAAGATTGGTCGCTAAAGGCTACACTCAGAAGTATGGTGTAGATTATCAAGAGACATTTGCTCCCGTTGCCAAGTTGAATACAATCAGAATCTTGATTTCCTTGGCAGCAAATAAAGACTAGAAATTAAGGCAATTTGATGTGAAAAATGCGTTTTTGAATGGGGAATTGGAAGAAGAAGTATATATGGATTTGCCACCTGGAGTAAAGCTTTCACCCTCAAAGGAGAATACAGTTTGCAAGTTAAAAAAAGCTCTATATGGTCTAAAACAGTCACCGAGGGCATGGTTCGGGAGATTTTCTCAAGCAATGAAAAAATATGGATATACTCAGAGCAACGCAGACCACACCCTATTCTTCAAACCTAGAAAAGGGAAAATAACTTTTCTCATAGTTTATGTAGATGACATGATTTTAACGGGAGATGACGAGGAGGAAATAAAATCTCTTCAACAACACTTGGGTACTGAATTTGATATGAAGGACTTGGGTCAACTGAAGTACTTCTTGGGTATTGAAGTTACAAGATCTGAACAGGGAATAGTTTTATCACAAAGGAAGTACATTCTAGATCTATTATCCAAAACTGGAATGCTTGCCTGCAAACCAGCTGACTCACCAATAGAAGTAAATCACAAACTAGGTATTTACCCAGATCAGATTGGAACTGATATTAGCACGTACCAAAGGCTTGTAGGGAAACTTAGTTATTTGTCACATACAAGACCTGATATCTGTTATGCAGTAGGGGTAGTGAGCAGATTTATGCACTTTCCTAGTGATGAACACATGAAGGCTGTTTTCAGAATTCTGAGGTACTTAAAAGGATCACCTGGAAAAGGTCTCCTATTCTTGAAAAATAAGAATGAAGGCAGAGTAGGATATACTGACTCTGACTGGGCAGGAGATCAAACCACAAGACAGTCAACATCCGGTTATTTAACATTCGTTGAGGGGAACCTAGTCGCATGGAGAAGCAAGAAACAAAAGGTGGTAGCTAGATCAAGTGCTGAAGCTGAGTTTAGAGGTATGTCATATGGCATCTGTGAACTACTATGGATTAAAAATGTCCTTAAAGATTTAAAATTAGGAAATGACCAGCCTATGAATCTTTATTGTGACAATAAAGCTGCCATTGAGATTGCACAAAATCTGGTTCAACATGATAGAACCAAACATGTTGAAGTTGATAGACACTTCATAAAAGAGAAGCTGAAGCAACAAATTATTAATATCCCCTACATCAAATTAGAAGACCAACTTGCGGATAGATTAACAAAAGCAATATCTGTTAAAGCTCTTGGAAGAGTTCTTGGCAAGTTAGGCATGCTAGATATACATGCACCAACTTGAGGGGGAGTGTTGAAACAGAAAGTTAAATTCAAAATTAGAATTAGAATTATTGTTATTAGTTTGTTCCATAACAAATAAGTCTTGTTAGTGTTACAAACTTGTATATTTTCCGTTACAAGAAAATAGATATTCAGTTACTAGTTTATGTATAAATGTACCTTTGTAAGTTTCAATTAGCATTGAATGAAAGAGTTAATTTCTCCATTATAGAATTTTAACAACTCCCGCCCCTTGAGCTAGCTTTTGGGGTGGTTCTTTACATGTATAGAAAACCTTCACTTTGTGTTTGAAGTTTGGACTTAACAATGGTAGTGTTTGTTGTTGTAGATGTGGCCAGATCTTATTCAGAAGTGAAAGTAAACTGGCCTTTGAAGGCCGATGCATGTAAGGTGTAAAACAAAAATTTTACTGCGGAACATACATGCACTCATAGATTCATGCTTTAAGACAGCATGATGTTACCTTGTTTTGGCCTGATCAGTCAGGGAGATGAGATGTCAGGCTTGAAGGGTTCAAACCCTCTAATGGTGATCCACACCACCGTTCGTCTATGATGCAAGAACTCTTTCTTGAAAGCCACCAGATGAACACCACAATGAGGCTTGCTATGCGCACAAGTGGTGAGGGTGGAGGCTAGGTATCCTGTTTGGAAAGGCGTACTGAGCTACCTTACATAATGGTGCATAGAGGAGGAGAGTTGGCTTGGTTTTCCCATGAAACCTAAGGTGAGGAACATGTCTATTTATGCGCACCCTTAAGAGAGGAAGGGGGAATTCATTCATTCAAAATGAAAAACAAACTTTCAAATTTCTTTGAAAGTTGTGCATGAAACAGTGTGATAAGGTGGAGCTGTTGCAAAACAAACTTTGCCAACAACCTCCAATCTTATCCACATGAATTTAAATTCAAATTAATTTAAACTTAAATTCATAAACTATCATATAGTATATAGTTTTCATGCGCATAATTCAGCCCTATAAAGGGTCCAAATACATTGAGCAGTTGTATTCAAAATTTGAATCAACTTACCCACTGATTCCCTCAACCACCAAATCTGAATGGAGGTTTGTTTTAAGTGATAAGATAACACCCTTATCACTTAAAAGTGGCGCACCAAACAGCCTAGGGAGAGCCTCCAAAGATGCTTCTTCATCCAAGGAATATGCTCCAATAAGATCCTGTCTTATCCTTTTGTTATGAAACAACTTTTCAAAACCAATTCAAACACTTGAATTCAAACGTTCAAACATTCAAATTCAAAATTCAAAATTCAAAATTCGAATTTCAAAATTCAAATTCAAATTCAAATTTTAAAATTCAAATTTCAAATTTCAAATTTCAAATTCAAAATTCGAATTTCGAAATTCAAATTCTAAATTCAAATTTCAAATTTCAAAATTCAAATTCAAAATTCGAAATTCAAATATTTGATTATTAATTTAACTAATTAAATTAATTAGTAATGACTTGGACTATCCAAGCCCATTACTAAACTCCATGCACCACCCACCCATTTAGGTGGGCTTCCAAACAGCTTCTTGGGCTAATAACATTATTAGGCCCAATACCTTTAAAGCTAGTCCATCATAACTACAAGGTGTTAGTGTGTGACCCATTAGGTCCAACTTAGCTACTGACATAACTGGGCTTGGGCCCAACAAGCCCACAACCCAATTAATGACAACACAGAGCACTAGCAATGCTTTGTTGCCCCAGAACTAGTCAGATTAATGACTTGATCATCCTATTGCACATATTTGGTTACCGTATGTATTTCCCTTCGTCTCGGTTATCTTCCCATTAACCTAGGGTAAGGAAATGTATCAACCCCTGCGGTTTAGGGTAAGCTTTATTCGAAATAGGGAATCTTCAATTTACTGACTCTAAAGGCAGATCATCTCATGATCTCTTTTACTATGCATAGATTCCCGAGTCCCTGTAAATGTCATCCCGATTTCTCCGGTTTACAGATAACCTAATCTCTCACAGAGATTTGACGAATTCCTTCAGCTTATTACCCTAGCCCTGTGCCCTTTAAGGACACGCCCAACAGTATACCTATAAGTCTCCATGTTTCAGGCAGACGAGGTATACAATCAAAACATGCCTTCAAGAACACAGTCTAGGTAATAACTTCTGGTCTAAGGAAAGACACACCCAAACATAAAGAGATTACTCTAATGACACTATCTGTGAGATTTCCTCATAGAGTCTCTTTTTGGGTCTGTTCAGTGCGAGCTATACTCTTATAGGTCCACCCACGACTTTAGCTAAGATATCTCCATATCTGCAGCTCATGAGGTCTTTACCTTGTATCCATATACAAGTAGATAAGTCGTACTAGTCTTTACTCGAGACCACTGATCCCCAAACTCAGTGTGTCTAGACTAGGAACATATAATTAGGAATAGACATGCAATATCCTTGAATCCTCATGATCGTGATCTCATCACAGATACTCAAGAGATACCTGTTCTATTCCAAGGGGTTTATCCAGTTCATTCATATAATATTAACAGTAATATCGAGACACAATATGAAACTGAATAAATAGTGCTTACATTTATTTGCGACAAATAAAGTTCTACATCTAGTGTCCTTTATTTAATCAAAAGATTGTCTCTAGGACACCCATATGCTAACAAGCTCCCACTTGGCCTAGAGCCAATCAGACCTAAGTCGTATGCCCAAAGCCTCATAATGACTATCATGTTTTCTCTGAGAAACAGCCTTTGTCAGAGAATCGGTCAGGTTATCGTCTGTGGGAACATAATCCATTTTTACATCATTCCTATCAATGATTTCTCTAATCAAATGATATCTGCGGAGCACGTGTTTAGATCTTTGATGAGACCTAGGTTCCTTTGACTGCGCGATGGCTCCAGTGTTGTCGCAACGCAACTGTATGGGCTCATCCACGCTTGGAACCACCCTTAGTTCATTTATGAACTTCTTGATCCACACTGCCTCCTTAGCTGCTTCTGAAGCAGCTATGTATTCAGCCTCTGTCGTTGAGTCTGCTGTTGTCTCCTGCTTGGAACTTTTCCAAGACTCTGCCCCACCATTTAAGGTGAATACGAATCCTGACTGTGACTTGCAATCATCTTTGTCACTCTGAAAGCTGGCATCAGTGAACCCTTTCACTGTTAACTCATTAACCCCACCATAGACCAGAAACGCATCCTTAGCTCTTCTTAAGTATTTAAGGATGGTTTTGACTGCCGTCCAGTGACCCTCTCCAGGGTCTGACTGGTATCTGCTCGTAATGCTTAAAGCATATGAGACATCTGGTCTCGTACATATCATGGCATACATGATGGATCCAATAGCCGAAGCGTATGGAATTCCACTCATGCGATCCTTCTCAGGCTGTGACTTAGGACACATAGCCCTTGATAGGTGTACCCCATGACTGAAAGGAAGAAAACCCCTTTTCGACCCTTCCATGCTAAACCTTTTTAGCATCTTGTCAATGTACGTGGATTGAGATAAACCCAGCAGCCTCTTGGATCTATCTCTATAGATCTTTATACCGAGTATAAAGGCTGCCTCTCCCAAATCCTTCATGGTAAAGTTTTCTGAAAGCCACTCTTTCGTTATTTTTAATGTGGGGATGTCATTTCCTATTAGCAATATGTCATCTACATAAAGCACTAGGAAGACGACATTACTCCCACTTACCTTTCTGTAAACACAAGGTTCATCCTCGTTCTTGATAAAACCGTTACTCTTAACGACTTCATCAAAACGTATATTCCAACTCCTTGATGCTTGCTTTAGCCCATATATTGACCTTTGTAGTTTGCATACCATATGCTCCTGATCTTTGTTTTCAAAGCCTTCAGGTTGTGTCATGTACACTTCCTCCTTCAAGAACCCATTCAAGAAGGCGGTCTTGACATCCATTTGCCAAATTTCATAGTCGTGGTATGCTGCTATTGCAAGCATGATCCTAATAGATTTGATCATGGCAACTGGTGAAAAAGTTTCATCATAGTCAACTCATTGTCTTTGACGATACCCTTTCGAAACCAACCTAGCTTTGTAGGTCTGAACGTTGCCATCTGCATCAGTCTTTCTTTTAAAGACCCATTTATTACCAATAGGAACTATTCCTTGTGGTTTAGGAACCAAGGTCCATACCTTGTTCTGATACATCGAATCCATTTCAGATTCCATGGCTTCAAGCCATTTTGAGGAGTCAACATCTTTGACCGCCTCCTCGTAGTTACTTGGTTCACCATCCTCAACAGTTTGCTGATTCTCAATCACAAACCCGTACCTTTCAGGTGGATGGATGACCCTCGTAGGTCTATGGAGTTGTGTGTTTACTTCTCCATTGGAGAACGTCGCCTGCGGAGCAGACTCGGGTTCCTCAATCTGTTCTTGTGGATCTTGCACTTCTTCAAGATCAATCTTACTCTCACTGCCTCCTTGAGAGATCAAATCCTTCTCAAGGAACTCAGCATTCTTTGAAACAAACACTTTGTGTTCTTCCATGGAGTAGAAGTAGTATCCCAGAGTACCTTTAGGATACCCCCAAAATAGACATTTAGTACTCTTAGCACTAAGCTTTTCTGATGTCAACGCTTTGACATAAGCTGGCGATCCCCATACCCTGAGGTAACTCAGGTTGGGTCTCTTACCACTCCATATCTCATATGGTGTGGTCTGAACAGATTTAGACGGTACCCTATTTAGAAGGTATGCCGCTGTGTCTAAGGCATATCCCCAAAACGATTTTGGAAGTTGAGTCTCACTCATCATAGACCTAACCATGTCTAACAAGGTCCTGTTTCTCCTTTCGGAGACACCGTTTTGGTGTGGTGTGTAAGGAGCGGTAAATTGTGAGAGAATTCCATTTTCTCTCAGATAACCCTGAAACTCGTGGCTCAAATATTCACCACCACGATCTGATCGTAATGTCTTAATCATCTTGCCACGCTGTTTCTCCACCTCATTCCTAAACTCTTTGAACTTTTCAAAAGCTTCAGATTTATATCTCATTAGGTATATATACCCAAATCTTGATTTGTCATCTGTAAAGGTAATGAAATAAGAATATCCACCTCTAGCCTCAATAGACATTGGGCCACATACATCAGTATGAATGAGTTCTAATAACTCACTAGCCCTATGACTCTCAAGCCCTTTGGGCTTTTGTTGAATCATTTTCCCAGCTAGACAAGATTCACACTGTCCATAGGATTCCAAATCCATGGAGTCCAGGTATCCATCTCTATGCATCCTAGACAATCTTGTTTCATTTATGTGCCCTAGTCTACAGTGCCAAAGATAAGATTGATTATCCGTCCTAGGTCGTTTCACATCTATATTGAGCACTTCATTTCCCATTTCCAACACATACAATCCATTTATTAAAGAAGCAGTACCGTAAACCATATCATTCAAAATGATAGAAAAAGTATCATTCCTAATACTGAAAGTATATCCATCTTGTTCTAAACAAGAAATTGAAATAATGTTTCTAGAAATTTGCGGAACATAAAGACAATTATTCAAATGCAATAAAAGGCCCGTAGGCAAAATAAGGTCAGCATCTCCAACTGAATGAGCAGCAACTCTTGCTCCATTACCAACGCGGAGATCCACCTCGTTTCTATCCAATCTCCTTGGGCTCCTAAGTACCTGCAACATATTGCAGATATGAGAACCACATCCGGTATCCAATACCCATGAGGATGGATTAGCATAAGAATAATTTATCTCAATCATGAAAATACCTGAGGCAGAAGCATCACCATGCTTCTTGTCCTTCACATTGTTCAGGTAGTCTGGACAATTCCTCTTCCAGTGGCCTTTCTTGCCACAATGGAAGCACTCAGCATCACCCTTGTCCTTAGGTGCCTTCTTACCCTTCTTCTTGCCCTTCTTCTTCTTGGATTTTCCTTTGGGCTTAAGGGGGTCACCTTTTGCAGGCTCCTTACCCTTTCCCTTGGCCTTGCTAGGCCCACCAATCAAAAGAGCCTGTGTCCTATCTTTCTTGATAGACACTTCAGCTGTTGTTAACATGCTTAACAACTCAGGCAAGCTCACTTGCATCCCATGCATATTGTAATTCATGATGAATTGACTGAAGGAAGGTGGAAGTGAGGTGAGGACTAAGTCATTACTTAGCTCGGCATCCATGATGAAGCCTAGGTTTCCTAGCTTCTCAATCAGCCCGATCATCTTGAGAACATGGCTGGCAACAGACATGCTCTCAGTCATCCTACAAGAGAACAATTCTCTTGAGGCCTCATACCTCTCATGCCTGCCTTTAATATCATACAACTCCTTGAGATGTACGATAATAGAGGGAGCATCCATATGCTCATGCTGCTTTTGCAGTTCAGGCGACATGGATGCCAACATGATGCATACTGTCATCACATTGTCATCCAAGTGCTGTTGATGGGTTATGAAATCAAATTCCGCAAACCCTTCTTCCCCTTCCCGTGGAGCTACGGGTATTACAGCATCTAAAACGTAGGCAATCTTTTCGGCCCTTAGAACTATTCTTAGGTTCCGATACCAGTCCATAAAATTCGAACCGGTCAGTTTATTCGTATCGAGTATTGAACGCAGTGACAGTGGATTAGTCATACTATAAGCTGAAAAGGATGTAAAGATAGTTTTAGTTAATATACGGTTATGTAGTTAAAAGCAAATTATTAAAGACTTGAAATAATTTGCCCCTCCCACTATTTTATCTAAGTCAATGACCCTTCCTTTTGACTTAGGGTTAATCTACTTTAGATTTTACCTTAGTGGGTTTAAAAGTGCGATTATTTATTTTAACCTCCGTCTGAGACCGCAAGATTAATTTAAATAAAGGGTTGATCTTTATCAACAGTATCTCATACCCTCTCTTAACTTTAGGTTGACAACTCTTTGTCACTTAGTGGTGCATCTCATGCAACCAACCTAGCACCATTACCCTAAGCACATAAGTCCGGCTGTGCCTGCAACTTATGTCTTAGTTAAGCATTAAACCAGCACCCTAAGTGTCTTACACTTCAAACACTACTCTAGCCCAACGAAATAGTGGGTCCCAACTGAGTTGTGGAGCACCACTACGTAGAAGAGTTTTGAGTAGCATTGGTGGTGGGAGATAATCATATGCTTAATTATTTATTCCTTTTAAGGGTTCCTTTTATCTTGGGGTTAATTAGGTCCCATCAAACGCATATTGTAAGTTATCATGCTAGTCGTTACCTATGTCAAACATCTATCGGTATACACTAGTCGTTATTGGACAAACATAATAACCATACAAACGCGATTTGCCCAATTTATGCATACTAGACGTTCTAATCATACATACATATAAACAGTTTATATTGAGATAGCCATGGTGCTCGCGCTTTTGTCCTTTTTGCTTCTTTAAGCAACGGCCGCTTGTCGTCTATACGCCACTAGCCTATTTCTCTAATTACAAATAATTAAAGAAACTCCATAACACTTTGGAGGAACAAAATTACAAAATTTAAATTACAAATATACTTGTAAATTAAAATGCGCGATTACACATAAATTTAAAATTCAAAAAAATTCAAATCCGGGCACCATGACCATCCCCTTCCTGTTTGTACCTGAAAAGTTCAAAACTTGCAAACACAAACATTATATTATCACATAACATTTTCACATGTATTTTGACATTTAACATTTAAACATCAAAATAACATCAAGATTCATAATCTTAAATTTCTCATTAGCCGAATTTAAAAACAATTTCAATTCAAATTTTGTTAATTCTTTCTTAAAGAAAACAAAATTAAACCATGCATGTAGCCATATATCCCTACATGGCCGAATCATATAGGTAACTATATGATAAATTTTTCACAAAATTTCATGCATATAAACATGACACAATTCATGGAGAAAAATAAGAAATCATTCAAGGTACTCTTAGTACCCTCCATGGCCGAATCTACCCTTTCAAAAAGGGTGTTCCTTTTAGAACTTTCATAAAGAAAAGAAACTAAACCATGATGCATAATGTTTTATGAACACAGAATCAAATTTTCATGTTCATAAAAACAAAAACTTTAACACTTTAAAGGATTTGTGATTCAAAATCCACATGCAGAATTTAAACTTTAACCCTTTAAAGATTTTTGACCGTGAAAGACTCTTTTCACAAACAAGGTACCATCACCCGTCGATGGTAAAGCAACCGGGCTCTGATACCACTTGAAAGTAAACTGGCCTTTGAAGGCCGATGCATGTAAGGTGTAAAACAAAAATTTTACTGCGGAACATACATGCACTCATAGATTCATGCTTTAAGACAACATGATGTTACCTTGTTTTGGCCTGATCAGTCAGGGAGATGAGATGTCAGGCTTGAAGGGTTCAAACCCTCTAATGGTGATCCACACCACCGTTCGTCTATGATGCAAGAACTCTTTCTTGAAAGCCACCAGATGAACACCACAATGAGGCTTGCTATGCGCACAAGTGGTGAGGGTGGAGGCTAGGTATCCTGTTTGGAAAGGTGTACTGAGCTACCTTACAGAATGGTGCATAGAGGAGGAGAGTTGGCTTGGTTTTCCCATGAAACCTAAGGTGAGGAACATGTCTATTTATGCGCACCCTTAAGAGAGGAAGAGGGAATTCATTCATTCAAAATGAAAAACAAACTTTCAAATTTCTTTGAAAGTTGTGCATGAAACAGTGTGATAAGGTGAAGCTGTTGCAAAACAAACTTTGCCAACAACCTCCAATCTTATCCACATGAATTTAAATTCAAATTAATTTAAACTTAAATTCATAAACTATCATATAGTATATAGTTTTCATGCGCATAATTCAGCCCTATAAAGGGTCCAAATACATTGAGCAGTTGCATTCAAAATTTGAATCAACTTACCCACTGATTCCCTCAACCACCAAATCTGAATGGAGGTTTGTTTTAAGTGATAAGATAACACCCTTATCACTTAAAAGTGGCGCACCAAACAGCCTAGGGAGAGCCTCCAAAGATGCTTCTTCATCCAAGGAATATGCTCCAATAAGATCCTGTCTTATCCTTTTGTTATGAAACAACTTTTCAAAACCAATTCAAACACTTGAATTCAAACGTTCAAACATTCAAATTCAAAATTCAAAATTCAAAATTTCAAAATTCGCATTTCAAAATTCAAATTCAAATTCAAATTTTAAAATTCAAATTTCAAATTTCAAATTTCAAATTCAAAATTCGAATTTCGAAATTCAAATTCTAAATTCAAATTTCAAAATTCAAATTTCAAATTCAAAATTCGAAATTCAAATATTTGATTATTAATTTAACTAATTAAATTAATTAGTAATGGCTTGGACCATCCAAGCCCATTACTAAACTCCATGCACCACCCACCCATTTAGGTGGGCTTCCAAACAGCTTCTTGGGCTAATAACATTATTAGGCTCAATACCTTTAAAGCTAGTCCATCATAACTACAAGGTGTTAGTGTGTGACTCATTAGGTCCAACTTAGCTACTGACATAACTGGGCTTGGGCCCAACAAGCCCACAACCCAATTAATGACAACACAGAGCACTAGCAATGCTTTGTTGCCCCAGAACTAGTCAGATTAATGACTTGATCATCCTATTGCACATATTTGGTTACCGTATGTATTTCCCTTCGTCTCGGTTATCTTCCCATTAACCTAGGGTAAGGAAATGTATCAACCCCTGCGGTTTAGGGTAAGCTTTATTCGAAATAGGGAATCTTCAATTTACTGACTCTAAAGGCAGATCATCTCATGATCTCTTTTACTATGCATAGATTCCCGAGTCCCTGTAAATGTCATCCCGATTTCTCTGGTTTACAGATAACCTAATCTCTCACAGAGATTTGACGAATTCCTTCAGCTTATTACCCTAGCCCTGTGCCCTTTAAGGACACGCCCAACAGTATACCTATGAGTCTCCATGTTTCAGGCAGACGAGGTATACAATCAAAACATGCCTTCAAGAACACAGTCTAGGTAATAACTTCTGGTCTAAGGAAAGACACACCCAAACATAAAGAGATTACTCTAATGACACTATCTGTGAGATTTCCTCATAGAGTCTCTTTTTGGGTCTGTTCAGTGCGAGCTATACTCTTATAGGTCCACCCACGACTTTAGCTAAGATATCTCCATATCTGCAGCTCATGAGGTCTTTACCTTGTATCCATATACAAGTAGATAAGTCGTACTAGTCTTTACTCGAGATCACTGATCCCCAAACTCAGTGTCTCTAGACTAGGAACATATAATTAGGAATAGACATGCAATATCCTTGAATCCTCATGATCGTGATCTCATCACAGATACTCAAGAGATACCTGTTCTATTCCAAGGGGTTTATCCAGTTCATTCATATAATATTAACAGTAATATCGAGACACAATATGAAACGGAATAAATAGTGCTTACATTTATTTGCGACAAATAAAGTTCTACATCTAGTGTCCTTTATTTAATCAAAAGATTGTCTCTAGGACACCCATATGCTAACAAGAAGTCCAAAGATGGAGGACTTGATGTGATTGAGACCTATGTTTTCTGGAACTTACACGAACCAGTTCGAGGGCAGGTTCTCTTCTCTTCTGTTACCTTTTTTCTTTTTTGCTCTGTTCTTCATTGTCCCTTGCATTGCATTATGTGAATTTGTAAACTTGATGAGTGTCATATATTATGTGAAAGGTATGCAACTTTTTACTAATTAAAAGTAGAAACCGAAGAAATTATCATTATTTAACATATTTGTCAGAGATATTATGATAAAGATTAGGGTAACCAACTATGAAGCACGCTTCAAAAATCGTGACGTGTTGTGTCCGACACTCTGATATTCCTTGACATTATAACACGCACTGCAGAGATTCAAAAAAGGGTTCAAGGTTGCATTATATTGCGTTTTTAGTTTCAACTATTAGATTCGTTGGATTATGATTATCATTTTATTTAGTTTAATATAAATATTTGGGATATCTTATGTTTCTTTGCAAAATTGATGAGTATTATAATTTTTGCTTAATTTTTTTGAAACAATTGAATATTAAATATAAATACACTACATAAATTAAAAATATTATTTAATATTAAAATGTGTCCTGACGTATCAAAATCTAACATTTTTTAGAATTAATGTGTTGAAGTGTCGTGTTGTATCCCATGTCTCATATCGATGTAAGTGGAATATAGGTAAGCAATGTGGACTATAAGACATCCAATCTAGCCCATAGGTTAACTAAGCCAAGTTAAATTTTATTTTTTTTAATTTTTTGGATAGGATTCTGTCATAGCCTTTTAACCAAAGTAATGCATGGGTCAAATTCAAAATTCAAATATTTTATGAAAATAATATTTTTGAGATACGTAAGGGAGGTATACGCATTAAAGTCGCGCATAGGGAAGGAACACAACTTGTCCTACCATTTGGCGAATGCCGCAAGTCACGCATGGGATGGTGAGGATACTTACGGCGCGGGCAATGTATCAGATACTCATTTGTCTATGCATAAGTTGCACATCTCCACAATGTGAGACTTTAACGCACACACTTCTGGTGCTCGTCTCACAACATTATTTGGGTAAAATGTTAGGATTTTAAATCAATTTAGAAAATGTGTCCCTCTTTACATTAAATGGATCAAAAGCCATCATATTTTAAATTGGTTTAAACGGAATGGATATTACATAATATTTTGTTTTATATTATTTGGAAATTATATATAAATAATATGATTTTTTTACCTGAATTAATTTTATATGCATAGTATAATATTTTTTTATTTAATAACATAAAGAGAAGCCACTATGAGCGCCATAGATGTATCAAAAATAAAAATAAAAATTACAAGGGTGCTGCTGATGGGCCTGTTCTCATAGGTTTAAGCAGAAAGAGTCCAATTCTGATGCTTAATGGGTCTAATTTTTTTTACCTGGACCAATCCGGTGATCAACGACTTCTTTAATGAGCTTAATATTTCGGCCCTTAATGGTTATAATGATTAATGAGTATTATCGTTTAATATTATCATACACTTAATTAACCATATCAAAATTTCAACGTTACCATTAACCATATCTTCCTCAATGCAATTCTGAAAAAAATTAACTAGCACCTTGAGTCTTGACTATCAATTATAGCTTCTAGTTTAGTAATTATTGCGTGATGAACAAGTAACATGAAACAATTTTGTTGTATCATAGCCATCTACTCTGGAACTTTTGGCCCAATAGTTAGTAGGAGGGAACAACAAAATGAAGGACTCTTCAGCATTTATGCTTTAAAATATGGGTTTTATAATTCTAATGTCGATGGATAATTGAGATCTTATGTTATAGAGATAGAAAGCATGAGACCCATATGTTATAAAAAATTATATGTAGACCATGTCAGCACGGAAAAAATTGAATGAGAATTATAAAATCCTCAACATATATATAGCATTCTCAATTTATATCAAAAGACATGGATTAACCTCAGAAACAATGTAGTAGTTGACATCATATAAATGATGGATTATATGCTTTGGCTTGCAGTATAATTTTGAAGGAAGGGGCGATTTGGTGAAATTTGTGAAGGTAGCAGCAGCAGCAGGTTTATATGTGCATCTCCGGATTGGTCCATACGTATGTGCTGAATGGAACTATGGGTAAAGTTTGATCCTTTCTATGTATCTTTTTACTGGGATGTTCTCATGTTCATATCTAATCATGGTCTTTGACTTTTGAACAGTGGTTACCCTCTTTGGCTGCATTTTATTCCTGGAATTCAGTTCAGAACTGATAATGAACCATTCAAGGTAATCCTCCCTTGCCTTTCTCTATGCCTCATCATCATGTTACAAATACTTCTTGCTATTTTGTGAAGTTGAATTGTCTTCAGGCAGAAATGAAACGATTCACTGCTAAGATTGTTGAAATGATGAAGCAAGAGAACCTCTATGCTTCACAAGGAGGGCCTATAATTTTATCTCAGGTTTCTTATTAAATTCATGGTCAATTGTTTCTTTTTTGGGCTATTATTTATAGACATGCAGATATGGAAGCATGCTTATTTGTTTTTATAGATAATCTATATAGGCCTATGCAGATTTTTAAGGCAAAAGTAATTTTGCAGTTGCGCAGAAATACAATATTTCTGCGCAACTGCAAGAGTATTTGACTCAAATACTTTGTCTGCCACGAACACAAAACTATCAAGATATGATGTCGGATCCTGATAATTTTTTAAAAAAAAAAAAAATATTAGTAGGTCCTTTTTTTTGTATTTGAGGTTCTGCTGTTGCTAAAAGTAATGCCCTATTTTTAAATATGAAAATATCAGTACTTTCTAATGCCAGATTGAGAATGAGTATGGGAACGTTGATTGGGCCTATGGTCCTGCTGCTATATCCTACATCAATTGGGCAGCATCAATGGCTACATCTCTTGACACTGGAGTTCCTTGGGTCATGTGCCAGCAGGAAGATGCTCCTGATCCAATTGTATGTTTTCTCCTTTCACCTGATTACATCAAGTGTTTTGTGGTTTATGTTTAATAGATTGTCTGTCTTCCTGAATGGAGCAATCTTACTATGCTGCTGTTTTCAATTGTCTTACTTGATTGTTTTATTAACTTCTCAGATTAACACATGCAATGGATTCTACTGCGACCAATTCACACCAAATTCTAATGCAAAACCAAAAATTTGGACTGAGGGTTATAATGGATGGTTAGTGTCCTTTTCTAAATTAATCATTTAGTTTTTTTGAATGGCATACTCAAAATTTGATCTGATTCAATGTGTATTTCCTTTCTCATTGAACTTTTTGGTTATTTTTCTTACAACCTTTTGAGTTCTTGGCAATGGTAGGTTTCTTTATTTCGGTGGCGCTGTGCCTCACAGACCTGCGGAAGATCTTGCATTTGCTGTAGCACGCTTTTTCCAGTTAGGTGGAACTTTGAATAATTACTATATGGTAATGCAACCTTACAAGTTTTAGTAATCAACATATGATTTTTAAAGATATTAGAGACATATAAAACTATGGGTTGGCTTTTTCTGCGGTAAGTCCAATACGACGTCGTTTTGTGGCAGAAATCATAGTGTTTTTGTAATTTTAATTTATTTAAGGGTTGTAATAGTCTTTATATTTATAATTTTTTAAGATTTTAATACCAAAACGACGTCGTTTTGAGAATAAATGATTTTCACCCAAAACTTATTTGCATGCAGAAACATTTTCCCCTAAAACTATTAGTGTAACCTCATCTAACTGCTTAACTTTTTGGGTTGAAATGATTTTGTATATGGTATCAAAGCCTCGGTGTCACGGGTTCGATACTCATTGTGAGGGAACGTGTTAAATATATATAAAATTATTAATGTAACCTCACCTAATAGCTTAAGCTTTTGGGTTTTAGGTTTTACAAAAGAAAAATCTCAAATACATAAGAAATGAAACGAGCTGATACCTTAACTTTTTGGTTGCTTGCCCTGAAATAGTACCATGGAGGGACCAACTTCGGGCGGACTGCTGGTGGACCATTCGTTGCTAGTAGTTATGATTATGATGCACCAATCGATGAGTATGGTATGCAGTCTTTCAACCTTCATATTGCATAGTTATTGGATAGTTATTGTTGACACTGTAGACATTATAACCTTGCTTCCATATGCAGTCAAGAAGATAAGTAAACAGTATTGCAACTCAGGATTATATGTTTATTTTACATGCAGAAGACAAAAAAATTATACTTAACAATTTTATGTGTTTTTTGTTTAAATATCTTATCTTAACTACATAATACAGGAATTATTAGACAGCCTAAGTGGGGCCACCTTAAAGATGTGCACAAGGCCATAAAGCTTTGTGAAGAAGCATTGATAGCTACTGATCCAGCAATTACATCTCTTGGTCCAAATCTAGAGGTATAAGGGGCCTTTTTAAAATTCATGTTAGATTTTCTGGATTAACTTCTTCAGGGCCTAAACTTCTCATATTTTGTCAAATTTGAAGTTTTTATCCCTAGAAATGCCTGTATAATGAGGAATTTTGGTATAATTACCTATTGGTCCACTGGGTCAATGCTAATTTGTCATAGGTTTCTCTGGTTCCCTCCTCCTTCCCAATTTTGTGAGTGTTGCTTTTTAGTGATTGTGAAAAAAAGGCTGATGTTAGTTGGTGCTAGTCTTTTACTTGTACTTAAAATACTCATTTTATGTGCTATATGAAATGTTACTCTCTATTTACTACATACATAATGTAAGCCTTTTACTATTTAAACTCAGGCTGCAGTTTACAATACAGGAGCTGAATGTGCTGCTTTCCTTGCCAATGTTGACAACACATCCGATGCAACCATGAACTTTAGTGGCAATTCATTTTACTTGCCTGCATGGTCTGTGAGCATTTTACCAGACTGCAAGAATGTCGTGCTTAATACGGAAAAGGTTTACCTCATCAACTTATCGATCAAAATGGATAGTTCAATTGATTGGAGTTACTTTAAAGGGTGTAAATTAATGTTCATTGAGTGATTGATATGTCTATGGTCGAGATCATTTCTGTTATTTTCTATTCCAAGAAGTAAGTAGCATATGCTAAGTAAAGTTATTTTGTGTATGACAGATTAATTCTGCATCTATGATTTCAAGCTTCACAGCTGAATCTTTAAAAGAGATTGGTTCTTTGGAAGATTCTAGCCCGGGATGGAGTTGGATTAGTGAACCTATTGGTATTTCAAAAAATGATTCATTCTCAAAATTTGGATTACTGGAGCAAATAAATACGACAGCTGATAGAAGTGACTATTTGTGGTACTCATTAAGGTATAAATATTATAGGCCTCCGAGTTTGAGAAAGCTTTCTTCTGACCTGCAACTCTCTGCCCAATGATAACATTTTTCTCCATTTTCTTCGTAAGCATTGATCTTGAAGATGATGCCGGTGCTCAAATTGTCCTTCACATTGAATCCCTTGGTCATGCGCTTCATGCTTTCATTAATGGGAAGCTTGCAGGTATATAAAAATCTGAGCAATGACAGCTCTTGATATGTCTGTATAACTATGTTTCTAATAGTTATACATGTACTTCTTAAATATTCATTTAGGTATTTCTAACTCTCTTTATATTGGATGGCCCTTGTTAGAGAAGTATATAAAACATTGATGGGCTTTTACTTAACAACTTAAGTTTTTGGGTTGAATTGGTTCTTTACATGGTATTGGTATTAGAGCCTCGATGTCACGAGTTCGATTTTCATCGTCACCCACTTTCTCTTGTGCAATTTTTTAGCACAAGTAGGTGGACCTATGCATTATCCACCCTTCATGTCCAGTGAGCTCTCGTGTGAAGGGGCGAGTTAGAGAAGTATATAAATCATTGATAGGCCTTCACTTAACCGCTTAAGCTTTTGAGTTTAATTAGTTCTGTACAGCCCCGTGTATTTTTTGTTGGATTTTAAGAGTTTCTTTCTGGTTGCTAGTCATGTAATCCTAGGCATCATTTTTCAAGAAAGGCAACGAGGAAAAATGTGTCTGGGCTTGTGTTAATGTGGGTCTAAATGGCATTTCACATTTCTACCCTGAAGAAAATCTGAGCTCTGGTTGGCAACAAATACTAAGTAATCAGAAATGTAATAAGAAAGGTGTATGGTGTCTCTATCTTTCTGATGTATGTGGCCATAGATGATAGATTAGTAATTTTAAACCATAATATTCATGGCTGCAGGCCAAAACACAAAAATTCAGTTTTCATGCATTTATACTGTTTTACAAACTTAAAGGATTAAGTCTTCTTATGTATATACCCTGATCAAATTACGTATAATACTCAGTACTCAACAGTTTTACCTCAAGCAGTTGAAAACATCTAATATCAAATCCTGGGTTAATTGCATTTCTAGATGAGGAATTTTGAATTGTTCATTTCTTTGTCATGTAAAATTTGTTCTCTTTAAGGATGTAGGGAAAATAAAATCGAGGTTGATTTGAAATGAAGTATGATCAATTGTTCTTGGCTGTTCCTTCCTAAAATGTTCAGTTCTTTATAATTAAATATTTCATGAATTATCTAATAGTAATTATCTGTCATATTACTCAAAAATCACTTCAGGGAGCGGAGCAGGCAACAGAGACAATTATGCCATCAATGTGGACATCCCCATCACTGTTATGGCTGGGAAAAACACAATTGATCTCCTGAGTCTAACTGTGGGACTTCAGGTGCATCTTTTCTTGTTATAATGTATTTTAGCATTCAGAACAGAAGAAATTTTGGCTGGCATTGTGCATTGGCTTGTTATTTCCTCTCTACGAGATTTCACTTTATTGTCAAGTCATTTCTCATTACTACATCAGCTAATGTGAACCTTATACAAATCAGAACTATGGAGCTTTTTTTGACACATGGGGTGCGGGGATCACTGGTCCAGTGATATTGAAAGGTTTGAAGAATGGTAGTACTATTGATCTCTCCTCCCAGCAGTGGACATATCAGGTTAGTCTCAGCTCAACTTAGAGCCATCTATTTTCTATCTCCTTTTGATGACTTCAATAAGTGAATAGATATAAAAACCAAAAAAAAAAAAACCCCATTAAACCCCGGCCAGGGTGGCGCAAGGAAAATCTCTGTACACAGTCTACCCTTGCATATATGAAGAGATTGTTTTCCGAATTCGAACTCGTGACCTTTTTTAGTTATAAGGAAGTAACTTTACCACTACTCCAGGCTCGCCCTCTTCATTAAGTGAATAGATATAATTGAAATAAATTGGATTCCATTTTTCCATTTTGATTGAGGTCTTAGAATACACAGTCTATATTTTTGTGAATGCAGGCTGGCCTTAAAGGTGAAGACTTAGGTCTGTTTAATGGCAGTTCTGGACAGTGGAATTTACAATCTGCCTTACCCAAGAAGCAACCCTTGACTTGGTACAAAGTGAAGGAGTTGTAGTATTGGGGTATCAATTAATACATTCGGAGATCCATGTGAAGGAGTGACAAAGAGTTTAGCTGTTGAAGCTGCTTGTACCTAGCTTGGATTCGGCAGGAAAGTACTTTCCAATTGTCTTAGACTCTTAAAGATACTTCCTCATTATCCAAAGTAAAATGATAAACCAGGAAAAAATTGTCAAATGAAACAGTTTGTGTTATAGCCTGAGATATTCATTCAGTTGATTAAAAAAGGCATTACCCAACACTTTTCTTTTTTTGGAAAGATTGTCCCGGTAATCCCCCAGGCTCGGACTCTTTGAGCCGTCTATGGACTAATCTAGAGTTCGGAGCGGGTCGAGAATTAAAGTTTTAAACCCCTCCCCAAGATGGTATTGATGAGAATCAAACCGAGATCCTTTCCATTTGCTCAACTCCATTAACCGTGGTCCTTTAACCCAACACTTTTTAACTTCGCAAAGAAACCACAGGTTAGTCTATAATATGTCAAGAGAGTCTATGACTCTATTTGAACAAATTGAACTTTCATTATTGTGGGATAAACAAAGTGTAGGTCATGGATTGGAACATTAAAAAAATGATTATTCATATCTTTAGCACACGTTATTCACTATAACTTAAACGAAAATGGTGATCATGGGCAACATTTTTAGGCCCTTATTTGTCTGGATACAGTACAAAGAAACCAAAATGCAGGAAGTCAACAATTTGATCACGAAACATGTCTTATTTTTCATGATTCATGATCTTAGTACTGAGCAATTAGTTCTTCACTGGTAGCAAGCCCGGATGGCCTCTGGAACCTGCAGAGGTTGCAAGATGTTGAAAAGAGAGAGAGAGTCTGGTACTTGTTCTCCCCTCCCATCATTGGCATAGGAACCCCTCTCTTCACAGGACTAACATAGCCTGGCCTATAAGTCTGACCCAAAACTCCTTCAACATGATCTGTATGTTTCTTAAACCTGAACTGTGTCTCAAGATGAGCAAAAGCATCATCTGATGGCAATTGGTAGTTGTGAACCTTGTTTTCTTTTTCTCCAATGGGCCTTACCCTAATGTCCAATTCAATCAAACCTGAAACTGTAACTCTCACACTGTTTGCATCATCTGTTCTCTCCACAATCACTTCTCTTTCATCACCATTAGCCCTCCATTCAGCTTCACCATCAGTAGGAATGATAACTACTTCACCATCCCATTTTACTGTAAGAGAGTCAACATTGTCATCCCAGTGAGATACTCTATTGGCTGCAACAACAAGAGTGTGTGTGTCAAACATTATAGCAAGTGCTTGCACCCATGTATAGTCACGAGTCCTTCCTTCTGGTCGAGTACCAATGAAGTGAGCATTGATTTGGAATTCATCATCAGAAACAATGGCAAAGTTTCCTCCTTTAGCGCCATGGAAGTAGAACATAACACCATCACCACCAACAAATCGAGGATCATAACACAGAGAACCATAACCATCACAGTTTGCTTTTCTGACTGCCAAAGAAACAAAACAAACTCAACATAAGTTCCATACTTATCTTTATGTATCAGTAGTTGCCTAAAATCCCAAGGTAAATTTTCTTTTTTAGCAGTGGTAAAGCTATTCTTTCATGACTGAAAGGTCATGGGTTCGAATCCAGGAAACAGTCTCTTTGCAATTATGCAAGGGTAAGGCTGCGTACAAGGATTACCTCCACCCCACACTCGCTAGTCGGGTTTAATTGGGAGCGATTTTTTTTAGTGGTTATTTTTTTGGAAAATATCAACTTACACCTATACGGGAATAATGAGTTCTACATTCAATTTTAGCCGTTAATTCCACTTGCATCTAATGATTCATGCGACTAATAAATTAAAGCAATTAAATACACATGAGATCGATGACTAGTAATGAGTATAAGACCTACCTGTGTATCAACAATATCAACATCAACAGCACCTTTAACCCAAGTTAATGTTACGCATAATATATAAATTATGTGTGTGAGAACTTACATTTGCAAGTGGCTTCACATTTGCTGCCACAATTAAGGAAACATGCCTTCTGCTTCTTGTTCTTCTTTGGCTTCCTCTCTGCGCACTCCTTTGGACAGACAAGGGTTTTGAACTGACAGGAATTCTTTGCTTTGCAGAAACCTCGTTCTTGTCCTGTCTTTAGAGGTGTCAACTTCTCATAATCTGATGCTTCATCATGTGGAGGCTTTGCCTTTGTTGGCTTTTTAGCTTTTTCATTTGCCTTGCCTTGGCTTCCTTGGTTATCCTCTTTTCCCTTTCCACTGTCTTTGCCTCCTCCTTGCTCATTACCATTGTCATTACCATTTCCTTTGCCATTTCCTTGACCATAAACAATGGCAGCTTCCATAGCAATAAGTAAGATGAAGAAGGCCACCAAGATGCTCCACTTTCTTGCAGCCATCTTGGTGATCTGTAAGCTATTAATTTGAACCTTTGTTTCTTTCCTCTTCTTTTGATGATTTTCAACTTTTTCAATGACACAAGAGGATAGATGGAGAGGACAGATACTAAACACAATATTTATAGAGGATTTGGCATGCAAATTGTCCCATAAGTAAGGCTTAAGCTTTGCTGATACCCTTTTCCTTAAAACTCTTCAAAAGTTTGCGGTTGCTTGGTAGTAATACGCGGGCTATTCAATGCTGAACTTTGAAAGTGCTAACAAGATTCATTGACCAAGTTAACACAAACACAAACTTGCTGCTTACACATGTTCCTCCTATGATACTATTATTCTAAATACAACTAGCGCGTTCTTTTTTGGGGAACAATAAAAAGAGAGCTCTATTCTCTAGAGAAGACTAGGATTATTGACATAGAAGACTTGTTATTGAAGATTACAGCCATATTATGGACACAACAATTTAGCTCCTTAGCTGTATGCATATAGCTACCACTAGTGTAACCATTTATTTTAATTTTATTTTTGTCTGAGCTTCAATTATAAGCTACACGTTAACGTTACGATAATGTCACGTAATAATTAAAGTTGGTCTGTGACTTATATTAAGATTCGATGTTGAGAGCGTTTAGCAATGAATTTAGGTGTAGTAACGTGGTTTTATGTGTTGAGTTGATGACAATAAGTTTTCATGCGGCCACTACCCTTTCGTCCTTTGCTAAATACTACATGTTGGTTGAGTCGGCAAGATCATAAACCATGTAAAGAACCAATTCAACACGTCCCGTCATACGAGAACCCATTAGAGGACGGCGAGATCAAAACACTAAGGCTCTGATATCATATAAAGAATCTTGGGATACATCACCCAAAAGCTAGCTCAAAGGGTGAGAGTGCCCAAGATCTTATAAACTCTAAGTTGTTCATCCAACCAATGTGCGACTATATACTCAACAATTCAAAAGTTATAATTATAGTGCAAGTATGTTTATAGGGGCAGGTTATATTTACAAACTTTTTTGTTTACGAACTACACTATATTCTACTGGGAGAACAATGATTACACTATTTCAAAGAAAGTTTGTCAAGATATCCTTCCCGTGTTTATAAAGATGTATTAATGATAGTTTTTTTTATATTAAACAATGATAGTATTTAAAAAAATTATGACGAGTAAGTTTCCTTTATAATAATATAGAATAGATATTATATATTGTAGTTACAGAAAACAAATTATAGAGTATCATATAATTTTTAAATTCACAAAAATGTTGAAAATGATTCTCATTACCACTTTCAACTCAACATGAGTTGAATTGGCACAATTCGAAAATTATTAAAAAAAATTATTTAATGAAATAAAAAACTTAGTTAACTTATTAATATTACTTGTATTGTATTCAAATTCATTAGTAGATAATAATCTTACCACAAATTATTGTTGAAGTTCATAATTTCTTCCGATAATTCTTACCATAAATTTTCTTTAAAAAAAACATATTTCTTTTCTTTCCTTTGCCTTCCAAGTTGCCCCATCTCCCCTTATCAAATGAGAATGGGAGATTTTATCGTACATGGTAAACTTAATTTGGTGTATAATATTTGTTTAATAATGTATCCTTATTTTATGACTTGGCGTATTCTCAATTTAAGTGCATTAAATTTATACAAAATCACGCTTAGAAAAAGTAGTACTTGCTGTTGTACCCACACAAAAAAAAAAAAGTATGTACTTGATGTTGAATTTAGGAGGAGCGTTTACTTACAATGAGTGGAAGAATATAATTAATCGTTGGATCTTGTGGACTTCACTCTTTTTTATGGGCCTCAGGTTCACACGGTATGATAAGAATTTAATATGAATATATTTAAAAATAGGTCAAAATTTTGGGATAGATTATTTTATCTATTTTTGTTTATCTTTCTTCAATATTATTGGATTAAAATTTCAATTATCTTTATCATTTATCTTTCCTATTGAGATTTTGATTTAATAATATTGGAATATGATAAATAAAAGTAAGCAAAAAAAAAAATAGATAAAATAACATATCTACAAAACTTTTGACATTATTACAACACATTTATTGTGCGAGTTGACATGATATAATACAACTAATATGTAAAACTCAAAATGTATTATTTATTATGCGAATTTATTGATATGATCGGACACAATTAATAATATGTATACTAAATGGTGTTTTCATCAATTTTATTTTATTTTATTTTTGGTACAAAGTTTTCATCAATTTTATGTCAACATGATAAGACATCATACAAATAATATGTAAGAAAATTAACAAATAAATTTCAATGTTTATAAAATATGCAACATGACAAGAAATTTTTTGGTGTCATATTTTTTTCAATACAAATACGAATTTCTTTGTCATTTCGTGTCAATGGATTATGTGAAAATTATCACCCGAAACAATTATTATCAATGTATAAGAAAAATAGAAAAGACCAATTAATGTTCTGCCCGCTTGAAGTTGCATCACATCATGTTTATGGCGACCAAGGAGAGTTCAGGCTCGGCCCTTGACGTTTCGCACTTAAGCCGTTGTGATCCCTTTTTTTCGAATTTTTGATCTTAGTAGTCTCATCTTTATAAAGTTTTATCAAAATAATTTCTTGGTCAAATATATTACCTACATAATGCATAACGACGCGGTAATGTGACAATCACTTTAGGACGTGACACTTTAGCAACCACGTCCTTTAGATTTATTCCTAACAACTGGAACGTGATACCTTGACAATCACGTCATATTCAAATATTAAAGTGTCACGTCCTAAAGTAATTGCTATAGTACCGCATCGTTATGCATTATATAGGCAATATATTTGATCAAGAAATTATTCCGATAAAACTTTATAAAACCCTTTTTTTTTTTCTTTCAGAAATTTTACATCAAATTTTATGATAATATTAAAATAATCAAATCTAATCAGCCGGGTCGACAAAAAATTAATAAACAAACTAGGCGATTGATATGGATAACTTGTAAAATTAAACGATCAAAAAATTGGTGAAGGAAAAAACAAATTTGAGCAAGTTTCATTTTTATTTAATTTAAAATGTTTCCTAAACTAATCGATAAATATGCACAAATTTATATGACTTTAGAAAATAAAGGAAGTTATGTTTGGCATAGTTTTTCTTTAACTAAAAAACTACTTAAAGTTTAATGTTAACAAAATTTTAAAAATTTAATTAAAACTTTTTGGCGAATATAAGATTTTTATCAATTTTAAATTTATTTTCGATTTCAAGTTACAAATAAATTATTTGATAATATAATTTATAAATCCTAATTCTAATTGAAATTGTCATTAAATATATAAAATTGTGAATCCCATTTATACATTAATACGGAAAATACAGATAAATATAAATATTTTTTAGAGAATAAAAAATCTCAAATAAATATATATACTCACCTCAATGGCTCTAAATCTTTTAGGATATTATTGAATCATTCTTTAAGCCTGTCTTGAAAGATTTCATTCATTATGCACTTGAATTATATATATTTAATCCTTTTTTTAGATACATCGGAAAATAAAAGACAAAACAAAAAATAAACTAGGCAAATTTGGGGTAGGCTACCCCCTCTAATCATTACAGACCAGTAAACTACATCTCATCGGTGGATTAGTAAACGTCTGCAGTTCCCCTTCAAGCATGCTATGATTTTTCGCAAGCCAATCAGCAACTTGGTTACCTTTCCTCAGAACATGTTGAACTCGGACCAACCAAGGCCAACTAAGAAGCTCCTTAATTTTTTGCAATATGATAATTTTTCTATGAGGTTGACAATACTTTTCTTTTTTTTTTTGGTGAAAGAAAGGGCTTAACAGCCCAAAAAATAACTAAACAATAGTAATACTTCTACAGCTACTAACAGCACAAACATCAGCAAAAAATAAACAACTAAGCTCAGGAGGGATTTGGATGAATTCCTTATAAGCAGAATTCTCATAAGAGTGAACCATATGATTGACACATTCAAATATATAAATATCATGGATTGTTTGAATATATTTATTATCATTTAATATATCAAAATTTGTTTGAAATGTTAATCAAGAATAAAAAGGGGAACTTTCGTAAAAAATCTTGTTATACTCAAATATATATTTTTATAATATTTTAGAAAATATGAAACAATTTTTTTTCGAAAATGAACCCTAAGCAAGTTGTAAAGAATCAATTCAACACAAAAGGTTAAATCATTGGGTGAGATTATATTAATGACTTTATATTTGTGTAACATACTCCCTCACACGAGAGTTCATTGGATTTGAAGGATGGATGATGGATCAGACCCAGCTTACTTGAGCTAAAATATTCTACAACATTTAATTATTTTTTATTAAAATTAGGGCGGTGAGAATCAAACTCGTGACCTCGTGGTCACTGAAGCTCTGATACCGTGTAAATAATCAATTTAACCCAAAAACTTGAACTGTTGAGTAAGGCTACATTGATGACTTTATATTTATCTAACACACCGTCTTTATACAGCTTTGGAAGAGGAGAATGTGTATTAAGAAAGATTTTGGTGCAAATTGATGGAATTAATAATGTCCACTACTTGGCTCCTAAACGGTCATGAACGAGGGAGGTCAAGGAGATTCAATATCACCGATGCAAGTGCGGAGTTGAGGAATATGATGCGAAGATTATACGAGGCAAGAAACTCGACGGATTGCACTCAATTTAAATTTTTTATTAATTTATTTTCTTATAATTTATTTTCTTATAATTTATTATTATTTTATTATTTAATATAAAATATTAAAAATATATATTTAATTATCACTATTCTAATTATAATTTTTTTTACCACATTTAAGCAAAATTCATAAATAACTCACGACTCTCTTTTAAAAAATAAAATAAAAAACAACTTATGATTCTCTCTTTTTCTTTTTTTCTCCCCTCCCACTTTCTCTTTAATCTAAAAAGGACTCACCATTGATTTAGCATCACGTCATTTTTAGTTTTTTTTTTATATTCTTATTTATTAGTTTACAAAATTTAAACCAACAGCACATGCATTTTATTTTTATTATATTTCTTTATTGATTAATTTATGAAATTGTTTCGCCACTAGTTCATTATTTTATAAAAAAAATACAAGTAAACCTTGCATGAAGAAGGGGTGGAACTTGTATGGGTGTATTATAAGAAATCCTACTCATCTCCTTTGTCTTATAAAGATATACTACTAAGATCTAACGTCTTCAACGTATAAGAGGTATAATGCTTTTTTGACCATTTTAAAATAATTCTTTAAAAAACATATCAAAATAATAAAAACAATCCATTTTTACCAAAATAATGTGTTTAGACCGCAACGTAATTGTTTTTCAAAACAGAAAGATCTCTATTTCTGTTACCATCTCAAAGGTGCGTTGTTGTTATGTGCAGAGTATTGTAGAATCTAATTTAGCCTTACATAATGGTATTTTAAGTTCCTTTCGGATACCTAAGCGTATGATAAAGTGGGAACCCCCTCCATATGGTTGGGTCAAGCTAAATATAGATGGTGCAAAGGCCAGTAATGACGGAAGTACATCTTGCGGAAGAGTAATCAGAAATAGTGATGGTATTTGGCAGTTAGGTTTTACTAAGAGGTTGAGGTATGAAACTATTCTTCGAGTTGAGCTTTGGGGTACTTATATGAGTCTTCAGCTGGCTTGGGAGAAATGTTACGGAAATATTTATCTTGAAGGTGATTCCAAATATTTTTCAGTTGTTTCAGAATTGTGAAGAAGGACATTCGTTATTGCATTTTGTCCAAAAAACTAATGAGATTCTTAATTGGCCTTGGGTGGTTAGAGTTCAACATGTTAGGAGGGAAGGTAATCAAGTTGCTGATTGGCTTGCGAAGAAGCGTAGTTTGCTTGAAGGGGAAATGCAGACGTTTATTAATCCACCTTTAGGATGTAGTTTACTGATCCGAAATGATTAGAGGGTAACCTATCCCAAATTAGCTTAATTCTATTTGTTTGTGTTTTATTTTCTGATGTATTTAGAAAAAAGAAAAAAAAAATCGTATATGGGATAGGAGCGAGTTTGGACATTGAACAAATAAAATCATTGTTTGCTAAGTGGAGTAACCTAAATTAATTGCTGTTATTAAATCATGCACAGATAGTCACGCACTGACTTCGTGCAAGGGCTTACGTTTTGAATGAAAATTAGCCACAAAAAAATCACGGCTAATTTAGCTTATACCTCTTCGTAAAATTGATTTGTTTAATGCCCAAAGACGCCCCTATTTTATATTTTGATAAATCTTTTCGATTTTGATATTTTAATTTCTTTTTTAAAGGGCTGTTTTTATATGGTCAGAATACCAAATATAACTTTAATGGAGGGTCAGATAAACATTTTGCTAGTACAATATGTGTGTATTATAAAAATGTTCCAGTGACGCATTTAAGATCAATAAATGTTCTCACCTATATGGTTGCAGAAGATTGGGACGTTCACATTATTCAAAGGATTATGTATTTTTTTTATAGGATTATGTATTTATTTTTTTTGGTATAATCCGGAGTATCCCTATTCAATTTCCTCCGGTCACCTAGTCCCTCATTAGAACAGCGGGTGCATTGAGCTTCGCTACCGGAGGAAGGATAAGTATGGACCTGTAGGTTAAGTCCTCATTGGAATAGCGGGTGCATTGAGCTTCGTTACCGGAGGAAGGATGAGACTAATCCCCAATCGAGAAGGAGACACGATTTTCCAAGTATTTACTTGAGGCAGGGTTTGAACTCCTGAGTCAAGCAAATTCTTGGAAACTCAGTTGCCAAATGAGCTACCCTTGGGATTGGGTTATGTTTTTTTTAGTTTTGTTGTTCTCTGTTTCATTTCCTTAGTCATTAAAATAAAAATAAAAATAATAATTCGGAACCTGCAGGGAATGAAAGCTGTAATGGCCCCATCTTAAAGATAATTAGGTTTCCTTGCCGAGGAACTTGCTATCACTTCAAAGACATGGATGAGAATGTAAGCTATGAAATAATGATACTTCAAAACGACTTTTATGCCAATATAAATTGCTTATTGTATTTGATACTTTTGAAATATTTTTATAAAATACTTTTAGCCCACATTTTTTTATCAATGAAGTAATACTTATAACTTATTTTTTCTACAACCTTTTGCAATCATATTTTTTATTGTTGGATCAAAATTAAATTAACAGATATAAAATAATATTATTCTTGAATTAACCATTAATTTAATTTTGATCCACCATAAATAACGTGATTGTGAGGAAAAATATATTGTAAGTAATAAGTATAATCTCTTTATTTATTTAATTATTTTTAATTTTTATATTTTAAAAAAACAAGTCTTGAAGGAACAATAGGTTGATCATTTTGACAGGAAGATTACAAGTTTGAATATGAGAAACAATTTTTTTTATAAAAAATATAAAGATAAAAATATACCCTCGCAAATTGAGGAACTGCAAAATGGAGGAACCTAGCTCATTCACAGGGATTTGCTTCTTTGTATTAAAAAAAATGAAATATTTCAATTGATAAATAATATTTTATTGTATTTATGTTAATTAAAGTAATGATTTTTAAGATATCATTGTCGCTATTTTAAATAAATAAATATATTTTTATGTTAATACTATGTTTTACATATTATATCTTAATCGTAGGTTGACTTATAATTTTTAAATAAACATATTACAACAGAATAAAATATAGTAAATATTATGAGTGTAACTTTGTTTAAAATAGCGACATTGATATCTTAAAAATCCTCCAAAATATATATATCCTGAGCCCACAACTTATAATCCTCCAAAATATCTACAAGGTGGGTCTTGCCTAAATCAATGCTTTCAGGGTTCTAAAACCCCTTCTACCACAAAAGTAACTGAAAGGTAGCTAAAGTGGAGCTGAGACACATTAAAGAGGTAGGATGATGACCTAAAAAGATTGATGGTGGTATTCATGGATAAAAAAGGTACAAAAATGAACCACAAATCTTCGGTTTCTCATGTTGTCGTCAAAAATCATAAGTGTCTATGCTTGCCCGTGGAATATTTGTTTGTGTCTATGTCGGAGGACCATTTACAAATGATGGAACTCTTACATGCGTTGAAGATTTTTTTTTATAAAATGTATAAGCCAGAGTCTATTTATTTATAATTTAACTTATAAATTTTTTAAAAAAAATGATTAAAGGTCAATTTGTTTTAAAAAGTCTTATCTTCTAATTTATATCATTCAAACTATTTATATTTCTTTAATTTTTATTTCACATTAAATTTATTTTAACATATAAATGATGAAAAGAAAGCAGCCTCGCTTAAATTTAAGAAAACAAATTATAGTATTTATATTCTAGTTTAAAAAATATAAGTAGCAATGATGCGATGTTTGTTATGTTTTTTTTCCTCCTCTTCAAAGTAGTTAACGCGTAGATTTCATATGAATCATTATTTAATAATTTTACTTAAAAATTATACAAGATTTATATACTTGGATTATTTTACAAAATTTAACCTACCAACAATTTTTTGACATATATATTTGACTTAGTATTATTAGTAGAAATATACTCAACTTGAGAAGAGATTTTACTTGAGAGATTTAGCTATTGGCTTACACTGTCTATTAATTCATATTGCAAAAAATAATTATTAAGAATATTTATATAAATGAAATTAATTGTACAATTAGAAATTCGATGTGTTAGAAGATATTAGTTGCGTAAACAATCATGCATAAGACAATAAATAAACTACTAAAAATTATTTACCAAACTAACATTTAAAACTAAGGAACATAAAATTAATTTCATATTTACTACATTCAATAAATGTTACTAAAGTTATTTTTCCAAATCGTTTGTCTTTTTTTTTTCTCTCCTCTTTTTCTTTTTGACACAAAAATAAAAATAAAATTAAAACTTTGAAGGGTATAATAATAATAAAGTATTGAAATCCCAATTATGGCACCCAAACGGGTAAGATAACAACTTCAACCTGGGACGCGGTCCCAAGATATTCCTATGTTTGTGTGTCTTTCTCTTCACTAATAGCTTGTTCCCTGATCTCAATTTCACTTCATCATCCTCTTTCATCACTCACCCTTCAATTTTTTATTTTTTTTTGAATTTATTTCTTCCATCTAGGGTTTCTCGATTCGGATTCCGGATTGCGATTGGGTTCTCATTTTTGGTTTCTGCGATTGAATTTACAAGCTAGGGTTTCTAGTTCCCCAAACCCTCGATTCGAGCTGGAATTCTAGGTTTTTTGGAGCTGGGGTGACAGGGCGCCCACAAAAGAAGGTAACTTTTTGAAACATTGGAATGCATCTGTCATTTTCGTTTATGCTAAAAGGGTTCTGAACTTTCTATGCAAATTTCTCATTTTTATTTTCTCCAATGTTCACCCAATTTTTATTTTTTAAAATTAAGGTTTTTTTTTTTACTTTTTAAAATTTTAAATTTTTTCTGTTCCCATTTCATGGAAAAGGTCAACGAATTGTTTGTGGGCTGAGCCTGCAACGATTGTTATAAGCTGGAGTTATCACAATGTTGGGTGTGAATCATAGTAGTGGCTTTAATATCTGTAGCCGTTTTCTCCACCTAGCTGAATGGCACCCGTTAGAATAGCAACGTTGTGTAGGGCTTGAAGCCCACTTCCTTCCTCTAATATCAGGTAAGAACCTTCCTGTTTAGTGTTTTCATGCATTTGAATAAGATTATTGAGTTTTATGATCTGATATTTTATTGTTGTTGGCATAACAAAATGTTCCTTTGCAGGTTTTTCAACTTTTTAGACTGTAAGGTCCATGCTCCAGATGTTCAATAAGACACTTTCTTTTACAGATTTTAAAAGTTTTAGGCTTAGATATACATCAATTACCATTACGGTTGAAGATCCGGATGTTCAATAGGACTCTTTCTTTTGCCAAAGCGATGGGGTGCTGTAATTGCTTCGGGTTCATCAGGAGACGGAACCGTCCAATGGCTAAGCCCACCATCAACCATAATCACTCCCAGGAGCTGTTGTTGGATGATGACAATGAAGATGAAGAGCATTCATATAATGATGAGGGTACTAACACCACTAGTGGAGATGATAGTGAGGTGCAAATTCGTCCCAAGCGGTCGGAAGAAATTTTGAACTTGAGAGTAGAGAATGGCATGATTTGTAGGCAGTTTCCTGTTAAGGAAACTCACAAAGTTGTTCGCACAGAGGTAATTGTTTTGTTGGAGTGGCTTTATAGTTTTTGCTGTAAGGGTGATTTTGATGTACAGTGAAATATCAAAACTAGGTGGGCTAGTGTGGTATTTGAAATGTGTGAATGATCTTGAGTATATTACTGGTGAAAATTGCACTTGTTGAGTTTTGAGTACTTCATGGTTTCCAGACTATTACTTCCTTCATAGCATGGTATGTTTATATTGAGCCGCAATATAAATTTTTGAGATTTATTTAACCTAAATACAAAAGAACTTCATCAATTATTAATGTAATACTACATGTCAAAGGAAGTTTGGTTTTAATTTTCAGACCCTATTTGTACCATCTTTAGAGATTGTACATGAAGTTGTGGCTGAACATTTAAATGTTTTGCGTCATTGCTGTCTTCTCTGCTATTGTGTTGTTTCCCGTTTCTTCACTTGTAACCGTAAATTACCACAGTTTATATCAAGGATCAACTTACAGGGTGAAAAAATATAAGTCTTACGTCCAATCTTAGCCATTGATCTGCTTGCATCTAATAGATCATATATTTAATAAATTAGAGCCGTTAGATATAACCAAGATCAACGACTAAGATTTATATTGTAACTTACACAGGTGCAAAATGATTGTAACCCATATATATATATATATATATATATAATATTAGCGTTAGCTGTTTTCATTTGTTAACCTGTTGTAGCTTTCTCTCTTGTACACTGCTGTAGCAGATCGTTTCCCCTTGTATTAGCTTGTTAGTTAGTTTCAGATTCTGTGTAGTTTCTGTTTTGTATTCTGTTAGCATTGCTGACTCATCACTGAGTAGGGCTCAGTTGCTTTTCATGTAGTTAGTTAATTCATTTCACTCAATAACACAATGGCTCTTCTTCATCTCTTTCTCTCTCAGAATTTTCTCTCATTTTCTCTCACTTTCTTAGACTGTTGAAATATATATATATATATATATATATATATATATATATATATGGGATTTACATTTCTGCAGCTGCTGTACGTGCAGCAATCAAATACTTGCCATATATATACTTAAAAGCATTAAATGTGGGGAATCATAACAATACACCTGTCGTTGCTGTATGTAAAGCGGCTGCAGAAATAATTTTACTTATATATATATATATATATTCAATTGATAATGTCAAATTTGATGTGTCTGTTCCTGTGTGAATGGTTGTGTACTTAGGAAAAACTGTTTTATTGTATTGCATATGTTTTCTGTCAGAAGTCTTAATGAACCTTTATTATCCTTTCAGGATGAAAACGGGAACAAGATAATAAATGAGTATATTCGGGAGTATAAGATTGGTTCCGGTAGCTACGGGAAAGTGGTAAGTGTAATATTCATGGTACTATCCTATCTCTCTCTCAAAAAAAAGTTTTCCTGAGCCTCTTTAGTCTTTCCTGGTGTGCATTACAGGCCCTTTATAGAAGCTCTGTCGATGGAAAGCATTATGCAATTAAGGTAAAGACACTTTTTGGTGTGGGTAGGCAGGTTACTCTATGGTAGGAATATGGCCATTCAGGCATGGCATTTTGTTACAGGGCTGTAATGAGTAATTTGTGTTCTGATAGTTGTCAAGATAATGCTGCAGTTGGCCATTTATTGAGCTGAAAATCTTTTGAATTACAGGCCTTCCATAAGTCTCATTTACTGAAACTTCGAGTTGCACCCTCAGAAACTGCCATGACTGATGTTCTACGTGAGGTATATTTCTTCTGTATATCTTTGATTTTTTCATAGTTTGATCCTCATACGTGCCACTTTTAAATGGGTATTCTTGTGGCATGTATTTTTATTTGTTATCCTGTTTGCACAGTAGCATCCATTTGAGTCACTGTTATAAAGTATACACATTCTTCCTTTGCCAAACTTGTACCTCCCATTTTTTCAATGGAAATTCTTTTGCCAAGGTTTTACATTTTATTTTGCTTCCTAATTTGTGCATTTATGATATTAATTTTCTAATTTGGTTGTTTTAGCTGTTTTGCTTCTGTCCAAGTAGTAGGTTAAAAGATACAACTACTTTCTTTTCAGGTTCTCATTATGAAAATGCTGGAACATCCTAATATAGTCAATCTCATTGAGGTGATTGATGACCCAGAGTCAGATCACTTCTACATGGGTACTGATGACTAGTTTCTTCTTGGTTTTGTTATTTAGTGATAGAGTGCTACTCCTGAAATTTCTGTTTGTGTATTTAGCCTTAAGTTTGAGTGAATGAGAATCTCTTTGAAGTCCTATGTTTGACTGCTGATTTTCTTATACAGTACTTGAATATGTGGAAGGCAAATGGGTTTGTGAGGGTACAGGTCGTACATGTGGCTTGGGTGAAGAGACTGCTAGGAGATACTTGCGTGATATAGTTTCTGGATTAATATATCTCCATACTCATGTAATATTTCTCAACCAATCTTTTTGTGCTTGATGTTGACTAAGATCTCTCTCTCTCTCTCTCTCTGTGTGTCTCACACTCTCTTACACACAATTTTTGCATATGAATGGAAATATATGATATTACATATGCATGCTAAGGGCCGACCCAGTTCAAATACCCACTTCGTGAGTGTTAAATAAAATAAAATAAAAATTGTAAATTGACATATCATTTATGTTTGATGTTCATACTCTTATTCACAGTTTGCTTTAAAATAGTTTGATCATGTTGTATATTGATTATTCATCATTTTTATTTGAAAAGCAGAATATAGTACATGGGGATATTAAACCTGATAATCTGTTGGTTACTCGTCATGGTACAGTAAAGATAGGGGATTTCAGTGTCAGCCAGGCTTTTGAGGTAATGTAATTAATTACTGTACGCAAATGAAAATTTGATTACTTGACATGAAAGATGTGAAATTGATTAGTTTACTTGAGCATCAGTATATCTTCAACTGCAATGCGGGACATCTCCTTTCTTTGTGAAAACTGAAATATCATTAAGTGCAAAAATTGAAATTTGATTACTTAAAAGATATGAAACTATGTAAGGTAATTACTGTACCGTCAATACATTACTTGAAATTAAAGACTTCATTAAGAGACGCCTATTCTCTTGTCAATTTTGATTCTTTGAGCTATATCATGGCCTCTTATTCTAAATGCTAACATGGAATTATATTCGGATAATGCTCCAATGATCTAGGGACAGAGTGATGGTGCTTGTAAGGTCACCCCACTGACCCCAACTTTGATTGTTTGCAAGAGGACCTCCCCTTCCCTGTCCTTTTCCCTTTTTAATCTTTTGCAAATCCTTGTGATTCTGGCTCCACTCTTGCAAATACCATGACCATAAGTCTGTGATTTTGTATTAGTGTATAGGGGTACTTTTGTAAATGATCACTTTATATTGTTGTAACCGACTTAGATGACGTGTCTCTTGTGTCCTTTGTATAAGAGCACACGTGTATTGTTTTACTTCATAATCTGAAATACAATGAACTGTTCACTCTCTCTCTCGTCTCAGTTTCTCCCTTCTCTTGCTTTCTTCTGCACTTCTTGATGGTATCAAAGCTCTCTCTCTGAGGGCCTGATACAGATCGTCTTCACCATGGCTTCCACTTCACCTTCTCCGTCACTGTCTTCGACCGGAAACGCGATGAGGTCTTCTCCGTTACTGTTCAACCATCAGATCTCTGTTAAACTGACAGAGAGCAACTTTCTTCTTTGGAATCAGGTTGTTGAACCTGTAATCACTTCTCATCAACTCCAACACTTCTTATTTAACCCTAAAATACCACTTCAGTATGAATCTGAACAAAATCGCACTGATGAAGTTGTAAATCCTCTGTATACAGAGTGGTTACGTTAAGATCAGATGCTTCTCTCCTGGATTCTGTCCACTGTTTCAGAAGAAATCTTGAATGAGATCCTAGGTGTTCGTCATGCTTATGGGCGTGGGATCAGATCATAGTTATTAATAGCGGGTAGCGGCCAAGCTCAAAAATGCTGTAGCGGTATAGTCGGTAGCGGTATAACCGCTACAGCGAAGTCCATAAAAAAATTAATTAAAATTAAAAATATACATTCATAATTAATTCTATTGTCACTTTCATTCCAAACAAGGATTCAAAGAATATAAAGGAAATAATATAAATTCCTTGAAAAGAGCTACATTAACAAAAATCAAGGAACATAAGGAAGGATCTAAATATTGTCAAATACGAATTTTAATGGTCTATTTCAAAATCAAGAAAGGAACTAAGCAAAATCATCATCTCCACCATCTTCTAAGAAGTCTTCTCCATCCTCACTGTCACTAGTACTAAAATATTCTGTAATATATATATATATATATTAATAACATAAATCAAGTGCGTGTGCTGTTTGGCTGAATAAATCAACGTGGAGGCCATTGGCTGAAATCAAGTGCGTGCTGTTTTTGTATAAAAACGTGGAGGCATGTTTTTGTATAAAAAATTATTATATTATGCTCCAAGACAAAACGTGGAGGCCATGGGCTGAATAAGTCAAATACGTGTAATGTTATATGGAGTTTTCATATATTATATTATACCCCAATTCTGAATACTCTGGCCATGGCCTTTTAAAATTATATATAATGAATAATATATTCTGTAATATACGGTTTATATCATATTCAGAGTGTTCATGTAAAATAAAATTATAATAGATAAACAAAATATTAAAAACATTAAAACATAGCAGTACCCATTATAAATAAAATAATAAAAATATTAAAAACATAAGGAAATCAGAAAACATAAAATTATATATAATGAATAATATATTCTGTAATATACTGTTTATATCATATTCAGATTGTTCATGTAAAATTATAATATATAAATAAAATATTAAAAACATTAAAACATAGCAGTACCCATTATAAATAAAATAATAAAAATATTAAAAACATAAGGAAATCAGAAAATATAAAATTATATATAATGAATAATACATTCTGTAATATACTGATTATATCATATTCAGATTGTTCATGTAAAATAAAATTGTAATGTATAAATAAAATATTAAAAACATTAAAAAGATAGCAGTACCCATTATAAATAAAATAATAAAAATATTAAAAACATTAAAGAGATAGTAGTACCTTAACAATTAGAAAACTACGAAGCCTTGCTCTATTGCTAAATATCGATCCGAAGAGAGCTTGAAGGGAGAAACTAGAAAGGCTTGTCCGTAGAAAAGAGATTGAAGGCAGAAAGTGTAGGAGAGAGAGAACAAAGGTAAAATATGAATAAAATAGAGAAGAAAGGCAGGTTAAATAATTAACCTAGCGGCTGAATGGATAAAGCCCAAGTAGGGTCAGATTAAAAAATCCATTTTACCCTTATAATTAAAGTTTTAGACCATAATACCCTCCATTCCTCTTTTTCCATTGCTTGTTCACTGTACCTTGCAATTGCCCCGCTAAACATGCTATCCGCTACTGTAAATTATTGACCGCTACATTAAACAGTAGCGTTGCGTGCGTCTTGTTGCGCCATATGGCCGCTACCCGCTACAATAGCGATATTGCGTGCTATTGCGGCGCTATTTTCATCTATGGATCAGATCCACAAATTTTTTCACGGTATGATGAAGTCCAAAGCTCATCAGCTCAGATCTGAACTTCGCACCATCAAGAAAGGTAGTAGATCTGTAGCAGAGTACCTCAGGCGTGCGAAATCTCTGTGATGAGCTAAAGGCAATCAAAAGTCCTATTTCGTTTGAAGAACAAACTCAGTTAATACTTGTTGGTCTTCCTTCAGACTTTAATGCTTTTGTTAGATCAGTTCGAGCACGTGAAAATCCTTATTCTCTCAACGATTTGAGAGTTGAACTGATGTCTCATGAAATGATGCTTGAAAGACATAATGAATCTCTTCTTTCGGATTCGATGACTGTAAATGTTGTGCAGAAGGCTTCCACTGATCAGAAAGATGCATCAGGTTCTAGATTTGTGTCCAATAGAACTCCTCTTGAGTTCACACAACAAAGCCAGAACCAGAATCCAAATATTCAAAGGTCCTATGGCTCAAACATCGGAAATGGCAGAGGCAGAGGAAGGTTTTATGCTTGAAATAACAGAGGAAGAGGTAGAGGACGTAGCAATGTCCAGTGCCAACTTTGCTATAAGTTTGGACATGGAGTTCAAACATACTGGTACAGATTTGATGAAAACTTTGTACCTGAACTTTCTCCTTCCGAAGCTCCTCAGTTTTTCACACCAACTCAACCTTCCTTTCAAAGATCCTACCAGTACAACAGGCCTCAAACTTAGAATCAACCTCAAGTCTTGTTGACGGCCAATTAGTCTCAAAATTCTGCTTAACACCACTGCAATGTTGCTACACAGTCACAAGGAAATGGTGTTCTGCCAACTCCCTCTAACTTTCAAGCTATTGAGTGGTATCCAGACTCATCAAGTGTATATAGGGAATAGCCAAGGTTTGTAAGTGAAAGCTATAGGTTCATCTTTCTTTCCTTCCCCACTCAAATCACACACTCACTTACATCTCCACAACTTACTTCTTGTTCCTTCCATTACTAAGAATCTAATCAGTGTGAGTCAATTTGCCAAAGTCAATGGTGTTTATTTTGAGTTTCACCCTTTCACTTGCTGTGTTAAATCACAGGAATCTCATGAAGTACTACTGGAGGGTGCCTTGGGATCTGATGGTCTGTATCAATTTCATAGAGTCCATCTCTCTCACAACTCAAGTCAGCAATCTAGTCCACCATGTCTTCCTAAGAGTGTTTCAAGTTTTGTCTCTTGTAGTCATACACCTATGTGTAGTGTAGTGTCACCTACCGTTTTTCCCACTAATGTAACCACACAGTACAATAAATGTAGCATCTGATGTAAGCAAGGTTGTAGGATCAAACTATATGTACTCTCTTTGGCATTGTCGGTTGGGGCACCCTCATATTGATGCTCTCAATTCTGTTCTCAAATCCTGTAATGTTCCCATTCCTAATAAAACAAATGTTGAGTTGTGTTCTGCTTGTTGTTTGGGGAAAATTCATAGACTACATTTAGCTCCCTCTACCAAAATCTATGAAAAACCTTTTGACTTGGTATTTAGTGATTTGTGGGGTCCAGCTCCGATTAAGACTACCTTAGGCTTTACCTATTACATATCATTTGTAGATGCTCATTCATGATATACATGGATTTATCCTTTAAAACAAAAATCTGAAGCTTTAACAATTTTTTCCCAATTTCAATCCCTTGTTTCCAACTACTTTCAATCCTCCATAAAAGCACTTCAAACTGACTGGGGAGGAGAGTTTCGTCCCTTTCATCAACACCTCAAATAGCTTGGTATAGCCCATAGGATTATTTCTCCACACACTCATCATCAGAATGGAGTGGTAGAGAGGAAGCATAGGCATATTGTAGAGACTGGACTTACCTTACTTGCTTATGCTTCTTTACCCATAAAATTTTGGGATCATGCCTTCACTTCTGCAGTCTATCTCATAAATAATCTACCCACTGCTGCTTTAAATTTTGAGGTCCCTTTCACCAAGTTACACAAAATTGCACCTGACTACAAATCCCTTAAGGTCTTTGGTTGTGCATGTTTCCCTTTCTTGAGACCATACAACAGTCACAAATTGGATTTTAGAAGCATTGAATATATTTTTCTTGGGTATTCTCCCAATCATAAAGGTTACAAATGCCGTAATTCATCAGTCAGACTTTTTGTTTCAAAAGATGTTCTGTTCAATGAAACAAAATTCCCATATTCTTGGTTTAATTCAAGTCCCTCACCCATTCCTAGTGACCTTCCTGTGTCTGTTTCCAATTTAATTCCTCTGCTGTCTTCTGCAACACCATCACCAAATTCGAGCATCTCAAATCAGCAAGTAACAATTTATAATTCTCATGATGCAATCAGTAATGGCTCACCTACTTCACAGGGTCACTCTCCTCTCCCAGTATCAACCACACCATCTTCAAGTCAAGGTTCCCCATCAGAATCTTCAACTCCAAACAGTGAGCATCACTCTCCTCAACATGCCCTTCCATCAGGTACTTCTATTTCTGGTTCTGTCTCCTCCAGTCCAGGTTCTTCATCTGATTCTTTCTCTTCTCAATCTATATCTTTCAGTCCTTCCTCTTCACCTTCTTCTGGTTCTGAGTATGTCCCTTCTGGTCCTTTACATTCATCTCCCACACACTCTATTAAAACCCGTTCTAAAACTGCACCCATGTCCCAGGTTCTTTTAACGTCTCTTGAACCTACTTCCATAAAAAAGGCTTTGACCTGTCCTCATTGGCTTTCTGCCATGCACTCTGAGTTTAATGCTCCAAGCTAACTCAACCTGGTCCTTGGTTCCCCTTCCATCAAACAGAAAAGCCATTGGGTGTAAGTGGGTTTTTCGGGTTAAAGAAGATCCTGATGGTTCTATTCAAAGATATAAGGCAAGGTTGGTAGCTAAAGGCTTTCATCAACAGGCTGGGTTTGATTACACTGAAACTTTTTCTCCAGTTGTGAAGCCCATCACCATCCGGACCATTCTTACCATTGCCATTCCCTTTGGTTGGCAGCTTCGGCAATTAGATGTTAATAATGCCTTTCTTAATGACATTCTTGAGGAAGAGGTTTATATGCAACAATCCCCTGGTTTTGAAGCATCTAACAAGTCTCTTGTTTGCAGATTACACAAGGCACTCTATGGTTTAAAACAAGCCCCAAGGGCTTGGTTTGACAAGCTCAAAACCTGCTTACTGCATATGGGTTTTGTAGCCAGCAAATGTGATCCCTCCCTGTTTCTTTACAAGAGGTCAACTCAGTGTGTATTTCTCTTGGTGTATGTGGATGATATAATCATCACTGGAAGTGACTCCCTCTTCATTCAGTCTGTGATCCAGCAATTGAATGTTGCCTTTGCATTAAAGGATCTAGGTGATCTTGATTTTTTCCTTGGCATAGAAGTGAAGAAAACAACTTCGGGAGCACTTCTTCTCTCTCAAATCTAAATACATCTGTGACTTACTTATTAAAGCCAACATGGCTGAAGCTAAAGGCATATCTACACCCCTGCCATCTGGCTGCAAACTTTCAAAGTATGGATCCAATTATCACTCTGATCCTTTCTTTTATCGATCCATAGTAGGAGCCTTGCAATATGCAACTCTTACTCGTCCTGAGATCAGTTATGCAGTGAACAAAGCATGTCAATGAACATTGGGCAGCTGTCAAACGTATTTTACGGTATCTTTGTGGAACTCTGCATCATGGAATGCTACTAAAACCTTGTGATCCTGGTCGTCTGTTCACAATCACAGCCTTTTGTGATGCTGATTGGGCAAGTGACCCGGTTGATCGAAGGTCTACTTCAGGAGCTTGTGTATTTTTTAGCTCAAACTTAGTTTCTTGGTGGTCCAAGAAATAGAATTTGATTGCTCGTTCTAGCACTGAAGCAGAATATCGAAGTCTAGCTCTAGCTACTTCTGAAGTCTTATGGCTAAAATCTCTTCTCCATGAGCTGCATATTCGATTCAACACTCCTCTCATTCTCTTTGACAACTTAAGCACTGTGTCTCTATCACACAATCCAGTCCTTCATGCCAGAACAAAGCATATGGAGTTAGACAGCTTCTTTGTTCGAGAGCGGGTTATTTCTAAGGATATACGTGTTTATTATGATCTAGCTTTGGATCAAATTGCTGATACACTTACCAAGAGCCTTTCTGCCTCTCGCTTTGCTGTCTTAAGGGACAAACTCACGGTGATGGACTCTCATTCTTTACTCCATCCACCCTGAGTTTGAGGGGGCATATTAGTGTATAGGGGTACTTTTGTAAATGATCACTTTATATTGTTGTAACTGACTTAGATAACGTGTCTCTTGTGTCCTTTGTATAAGAGCACACGTGTATTGTTTTACTAATCATAGATCAAAATAGCGCCGCAATAGCACGCAATATCGCTATTGTAGCGGGTAGCGGCCATATGCCGCAACAAAATGCACGCAACGCTACTGTTTAATGTAGCGGCAGTAGCGGTCAATAATTTACAGTAGCGGATAGCATGTTTAGCGGGGCAATTGCACGCTACAGTGAACAAGCAATGGAAAAAGAGGAATAGAGGGTATTATTGTCTAAAACTTTAATTATAAGAATAAAATGGATTTTTTAATCTCACCCTACTTGGGCTTTATCCATTCAGCCGCTAGGTTAATTATTTAACGTGCCTTTCTTCTCTATTTTATTCATATTTTACCTTTGTTCTCTCTCTTCTACACTTTCTGCGTTCAATCTCTTTTCTACGGACAAGCCTTTCTAGTTTCTCCCTTCAAGCTTTCTTCGCATCGATATTTAGCAACAGAGCAAGGCTTCGCTGTTTTCTGATTGTTAAGGTACTGCTATCTTTTTAATGTTTTTAATATTTTTATTATTTTATTTATAATGGGTACTGCTATCTTTTTAATGTTTTTAATATTTTTATTATTTTATTTATAATGGGTACTGCTATGTTTTAATGTTTTTAATATTTTATTTATATATTACAATTTTATTTTACATGAACAATCTGAATATGATATAATCTGTATATTACAGAATATATTATTCATTATATATAATTTTACGTTTTCTGATTTCCTTATGTTTTTAATATTTTTATTATTTTATTTATAATGGGTACTGCTATGTTTTAATGTTTTTAATATTTTATTTATATATTATAATTTTATTTTACTTGAACAATCTGAATATGATATAAACAGTATATTACAGAATATATTATTCATTATATATAATTTTATGTTTTCTGATTTCCTTATGTTTTTAATATTTTTATTATTTTATTTATAATGGGTACTGCTATGTTTTAATGTTTTTAATATTTTGTTTATCTATTATAATTTTATTTTACATGAAAACTCTGAATATGATATAAACAGTATATTACAGAATATATTATTCATTATATATAATTTTTAAATGACATGGCCAGAGTATTCAGAATTGGGGTATAATATAATATATGAAAACTCCATATAACATTACACGTATCCATGGCCTCCACGTTTTGTCTTGGTGCATAATATAATAATTTTTTATACAAAAACATGCCTCCACGTTTTTATACAAAAACAGCACGCACTTGATTTCAGCCAATGGCCTCATTATGTTATATATATATATAAATATATATATATATATATATATATTACAGAATATTTTAGTACTAGTGACAGTGAGGATGGAGAAGACTTCTTAGAAGATGGTGGAGATGATGATTTTGCTTAGTTCCTTTCTTGATTTTGAAATAGACCATTAAAATTCGTATTTGACAATATTTAGATCCTTCCTTATGTTCCTTGATTTTTGTTAATGTAGCTCTTTTCAAGGAATTTATATTATTTCCTTTATATTCTTTGAATCCTTGTTTGGAATGAAAGTGACAATAGAATTAATTATGAATGTATATTTTTAATTTTAATTAACTTTTTTATGGACTTCGCTGTAGCGGTTATACCGCTATAGCATTTTTGAGCGTGGCCGCTACCCGCTATTAATAACTATGTCTGAAATACAATGAACTGTTCACTCTCTCTCTCTCTCCCGTCTCAGTTTCTCTCTTCTCTTGCTTTCTTCTGCACTTCTTGATTTTTACCCTTGATTTTCCCTCGAACAAATATATCAGAAGTTGTAATGAAAAAAATTAGCTAATTTGAGTGGGAGGGTGAGGGCCTTGGAACTTGTGATTTTTCTTAAAAATGATTTATCAATTATATGTTACATTTTTGCCTAATTAGTATTTTTTACATGCTCACGTCCCTTTACATACACCATACACACTCTCGATAGAGATGTTGGTGACATTACATGTGTATTATTAGAATATCCTAGTAGCTGATATGGAGCCTGTGATTGGTTTAATTTTGCAGAATGATAATGATGAGCTTCGTCGATCACCGGGCACTCCTGTTTTCACTGCACCAGAATGTATTTTAGGTTGCTGTTTTCTTTCTTTCTTTTTTTAGTACAATGCTGTTTTCCTTTTAGGCTTGTAAGATATTTTGCTGTATGGACTATGGAGCTTATGAAACACAGGTTCTCATTGCTGTTTCGTGTCTTCTGATATATTTTTAGGTCTTACCTATCATGGTAAAGCTGCAGACACATGGGCAGTAGGAGTTACTTTATACTGTATGATATTGGGTGAATACCCCTTTCTTGGAGACACACTACAAGATACATATGACAGAGTAAGAAATGTCTTTTCGTTTTTATTATGTTTTGGAAACTTGTTTTCCCATTTCCTTTACAAAATTTCTAAAACAGGAACTAATGTGGACATGTTTGTAATTATAATGAAAACATATTAGCTAAAAAAAGAGAACAACCTAACTTATTTCACCTAGTAATATACTTAGCCTTCATGTTACTTGTTTTCTGACCATATCACAAATCTGAGCATACTTTTTTCTGATACAGATAGTGAATAATCCTTTAGTACTCCCAAATGATATGAATCCGAAGTTAAGGAGCTTAATAGGAGGATTACTTTTCAAAGGTACAAGACATTCCCATGACTAAATTTTCCTTGTTAATTGCATCGGTTGGCCCCATCATTCCCGGGGCAAAATTCTGTTAATTCTCAACTGAAATTTGAAATTCTGCAGACCCAAGACTAAGGATGACATTGAGTGATGTTGCGGAGGATAGCTGGGTTATTGGAGATGATGGGCCAATTCCTGAGTACCTCTGTTGGTGCAAAAGGAAGAGCTTGGAGATGGAGGACAATGTTGAGACCAATATGATTGCTTGACCTATACTGGCTTAAATATTTTTTTTAGGTTGCATTTGTTTATGTACAGTGGAAGGATCCCAGATATTATTTTTTTCCCCCGTTTGACTCTTTGCTGGTATGATATGATTATGAAGGAATCTTGGGATTTAAGCAAATATGGCTCTTGTAGGCTTGATAAGTAGAGCTGCAGATTGTGGTTGCCCTTTGTAAGGCATGATAAGTAAGGTTGCTTATTATTAATCCTTTGATGCGTTATAGCACGAGGTTGTGTTGTTTTTTTTTGTAGGCCATATGAAGATGTTGATTTATTTTTTTGTCTGAAAGAATATAGTGTCCAGCAACATATATAAGTCTTGTAACAGCCTCTTTACACGCATAGATTGCTCCAGCTTCTAGGCATAGATGCTGAATTTAAACTCAGTAAAGGTGTTTTGTCATATATACATTTTTGACTATTAATGTTTACATAGATCTTGAAGTCTTTTTTCTGTGGTGCATTAATTTTCCAATGATATATATATATATATATATATATATATATATATATATATATATATATGTAGGGTCCCTCTTTTCTCACGTTGTAGGAGAATTCTTTCTCCTACTACAGACACAAGTTGTGATGGGTCCCACCTTCCATTAAAAAACAAAAATAAAAAAATTATTACACACATATTGATGTATCACTAGTAGGAGAAATAATTCTAAAAATATATATATATATATGGGAAAATATTTTCTCATGTTGCATGAGAATTCAACTCTCATGTTAGTGACTCTTCGATTTGCGTGCAAAGTTTTTCTTTTTTTAATAAATATGGGACCATGGTGAGTCACAACATGAGAATTGAATTTTCTCCATATATATATATATATATATATATATATATATATATATATATATATATATATATATATATATATATATATACATACTTGTACGTGATAACCCAAAATGTTTTTACTGTTTTCAAATTCTCTACGTTTATTAGTCTGTCTCGGGAGCCCCTGCATGATCGGAACTAGTTTTATAATTGGGCTGATCATGTAATCTTCTTTTACACAAATGACTTCAAACTGCCTTGAGTCAAAACAGCCTGCACTTGGAGCAGTTTTAACCCATTGGTTTTTAATAGAATAAGATGGGGGATGTACCTGCAAGACATTCAGACACAAGTTAGATTTGGTTCAAGCAGGTTTTTGTTATGTAGAAAAATATATATACCTTTAGTTAACACATTTGTTTTTATAGTATGGAGATGTGCAGCTTGGTTGCAAGTGTATGAAGCGGCAAATCTTCCCTATTGGTTACTTCTTTTCTTTCTTTTTTTTGGTATATCCCTAGAGGTATCCCCATTCAACCTTCTCCGGTCACCTTGCCCTCGGGGTACGACCCTGTAGGCTAGCCCCTCATTAGAACAGCGGGTGCATTGAGCTTCGTTACCGGAGGAAGGATGAGACTAATCCCCCAATCGAGGAGGGAGACACATCCTCTGGCCACAAATTTTTTTCCAAAAATTTGCTGGAGGCATGGTTTGAATCCTTGACTCAAGCAAATTCTTAGGAGCTCAATTGCCAACTGAGCTACCCTTGGGGATTCCCTATTGGTTACTTTAGATGGCTGAAATAATCCTTTTTACTGAAGTGTCTTGGAGATAAAGTAAGCTTCAGAAATTTGTAGAAGAGGTAACTTGCTGTCATGTAGTCTTTAATGTTGAGAAGTTTACTGAGATGAGTATTTAATTATGGGTTTTATAAGAGTTATGTTATAGGAAAAGTGATTGTGTAATGTTATAGAGATTCGTTTTGCGTGCCAGAGTTTTTTTTTTTTGCGGGCCCCACAAAATGTTGTGAGTGTAGGAAAATTTTTCTAGTCATGTTAAATGATAAATGATAAACCTTTAATTATAGTAGCCTTTATTGACTGTAATATTTGCTTAAGGATGAAAGCTTCCAAAATGGGTCTTGTGTTCTTATAATATAAATCCAGATAAAATTGCTTATGAAGTTTGGTATTAATTGAAAAGAACAAAACCCGTGCATTTAATTTTTGTTTGGTTTTCGTACCAATAAATACATATCATAAAAAAAGTCTTTCCACATCAATGTATTGAATATTTTATTTTCATTTTTCTTATTAAAAAAATAAGAGTAAGAGAATAAAGTGAAAAAAAAAAGCGTTGCGGAGGTTGGGAAAATCATAATTCTATTGGAATGATGTGTTTGACAAGAAGGTTGAGTTCAATTTTTGCTGCTTGTCTTTTATTCATACAATGGTATAGTATCGTTTGGTTTAGATTTTGGGGTTCTCAAACTTGCGTTTACTAAAAGTGTTCAACATTAAACCTTTTTACATAAATGAGCGTGGGATTGGATTGGGTAAAACCAAATTTTCTCATAGCAACTTTAAAGAAGCTTTTGGATTCGAAATATTGAAAATGCGAGTCGGTCGCCCTAGTCAAAAGTGACTGTGTAACCTCAAGATCAAAAGTTTGATCAGAAAAAATTAATTTTTGGTAAACATTTGACCTTTACTAGGTCAAATTGCAAAAACAATATACTTAAAAAAATATTGAAACATAAATAGGTTATTTACCACACTATTCACATTTATTTCACTTCAAATTAAATGAGTTCACCATACGGGGGCGTTTGGTAGAAGAGAAAATTTTTTTTATCCGGGAATCACGATTTCTAGGAATATAGTAGGAAAATGAATTTGTCGGGAATGCTACCAAAAAACTGTTTGGTAGGCCAAAATATTGTCGGGAATGTTGGGTTAAGTTTTATGATGTTATGTTTGGTTGACTGTAAAATATTAATAGGAATATGGCTCATTTTACAAAACTAACCTTCAGACAATCTAAATTTGCAAACTTTTCATCTTCTTCAACCACGTTATAAATCCTTGATATATTCTACAACTAATGCATGCAAAGCAAAATTGTACACTGCAATGAAAATATGAGATAGGGTTTTGTGAAGATTTTCTCCTCCTGTGGAATCAAGTTTCATGCTTTGTAATTGGGTCTCACTCTCTGTTTCTCTTTTTGAAAGTTTATTAATAAGGAAAGGGCTACCAGACATTACCTATTGAAGATGAAGACTGGAATTGGAAGAAAGGGATTGAGGAACCCACTCAAAGAGAATTAGTGAGGAACCTACACACAGAGAGAGTGAAAGAAAGTTGTTGAAAAACCCGGAACGAAAAAGAAGAACGAAGAGACAGGGTTAATTTAGTCTCAAAAATATTGCAACAGATTCCATCAGACAGGATTTATAAAATACCACATATTTTTTGGTATTTTGAGTTGGTATTCTTCTTCATAAAAAAGAATTCTTGGAATCCGATTTGCCTGGAAATTTTCTTGCATTCCATGTACCAAACATGACTAAATTAAAATCACAAACTTAGTTTCCCAGAAATCTATAAAAAATCTTCCTACCAAACACCCCCTAAGGGTGTCACTTTTCAACACGACCTACACCAAAAATAGGTGCTCGTCGACCTGTTTTTAAATTTGTGTTGTATTAGGTTGGCAAAAATTGACTTTAGAAAACTTGTGTCGTGTCATGTTAACACGTGAATCTAAATTTGACCCACATTAATTTATTTATGGGTTTATCATCTCTCAATCAACATGACTTTATGAAATTTCTTACACACACATCTTGTGGGGCCCGTAGTAAAAAAAATTAAAAATTTCAGCACGCAAAACGAATCTCTATAACATAACACAATCATTTTTCCTACAATATAACTCTTATAAAATCCTTTATTTATAGGTTATTTGCATTGTAAATATATTATTTGTATCTTATATTATATTGATTGACAAATTATATGTGTCATGTTGTGTTATGTCAACCCGAATAATAAGCATTAAAATATCTGTTTATGAGTTATTCGTGTTATGTTGTGTGAATCCGTAAAATAAACAGATCGTATTCATTTCAAATATTTTTACCTAATTTGAAATTGATATCATATTCATGTTAAATTCATATCGATCCGAATACAACTGCTCTTTTCCATAAATTTCATTCAAACGATGTATCCAAAAAAAAAAATAAAAAATGAAACGAACTCAGATTCGCTGCTAGGTTTGTAACATGGAAGGCCGAAAGCTCAGAAAAGAAGGGCCCACGTCACGCAGTGAGTAACAGGAAATTACTATTACGGTGGGTATGGTGCAACCAAAAGTCCAAAACAGTCAGTGTCAGTCACTCAGAAATCTGAATAAAACCAACTTGGATTTTCTGACACAAGCAAAAGAAGAATCACCCTTCCCAAATATCACCTTGATAAATAATAGTTGAATGTTTTAAAAAAAAATATGCCCAAAAATATTTATCCTTTTAAATTATACAATTTACATACTTTTATTTTTATAAAGAGATGGAATCCATACTTTTATTTTTTGTCAACTCTTTTCTTCATCATTTATTTCTTTTTCTTTCTTAAAATGACACAATCTTATATTCTTTTAAATGATAGATATTCTTCTCAAAAAATAAATAAATAATAGTTGAATTGAATCCCTGATATTATATATGGGAAAAGTGATTATCATTTTAAATGACATAACTTATATCTTTTCACTCTCACAAAGAATTGAGACTTACACCTTTATTTTTTTGTCAACTCTCTCCTCCTTTATCTATCTCTTTCTCTCTCTTAAAATGACACAACTTTACATCCTTTAAAATGACACAACTTTACATCCTTTAAAATGACACACACTTTACCCATTATATATATAGTTACATGTGAGATTATTGTATTTTTTCAGAAATTCCTAAGAATTATATATAGAGAAGGGATATTCTTACTACCAAAATTTTCTACTACCAACTTACTACCTATCTAATCACCATTGGATCAATATTTTATATTTTTTCAAAAGCTTTTTAGCATTCTCTCTCTTTGATCCAATGATCATTAGATAAGTAGTAAGTTGGTAGTAGAAAATTTTGGTAGCTATTTTAAGGATGGCAAAAATAATTCTTAGGAATTTCTGAAAAAATACAATAATTCTTAAGGAAGCATCATATACAGTTATTATTGAAAGTCATATGAAATCAACTCAACCAAAAAAAAAAAAAAAACTTTTAAGTTGTTTGATAAAAATAAATAAATAATTTTATATTATATTTAGGAAAAAACATCTATCATTTTAAAGGATATAAGCTTATATTCTTTTAGATCATAACCGTTGATTTCCATCCATCAACGGTTATAATCTATTGGGTCAAACTTAATTAGCCAAATTTATTATTAATTAATTAATAATTTTGATCCAATAAATTATAACCGTTGATGGATGAAAATCAACGGTTAGGATCTAAAAGGATAAAAGCTCATATCCTTTAAAATGACAGATGTTATTTCCATTAAATTTATTATACGTTTCCGTATACTAGGAGTTCATGAGATTTAATAGAGGTTAATACATTTCACCAACAAAAAAGAGAGAGAGAGGGGTTAATACACACGCTCGTCTATTCTTGATAAGAAATTTAATAATATTATTGAGAAAATAAGAGGTGACATGCAAGATCAAATTATAAATCACTTGATCATACACTGTAATATCATGTCATAAAATTAAGAGAGGTCAATTTCGTCCAATGGTACGATTATAAGCTATATAAAATTCCATCCAATGTCTCCTGAAATTTTTCCTCGGTCTAATAACACTTTAAACATATTTATCAAATTAATTTTTTTAGCTTGGTTCTTAATGTTTATTTTACATGTCTTATTTTTAGTTTTTTTTTTCTCGTTAAGAGTAAAAGTTTAATCAAATATAATTTTATAAAAACTCTTATTATTAAAAGAATTTTTTTATAATAAAAAAAAACTAAAAGTTTCATCTTTTTGAAATTTTAATATTTAACTTATAATTTTACCCTTATTCTAAAATTGTATTTATAAGTTTTATTATTTTTCCTAATAATTCATCCTAATGGGTTACCGCGGAGTTACTTGTGGTAACTCCTAATAATAATAGTTCATATGAGGCTGCCTATGGGAGAAAACCTACAGTACTTCCACCGTAGGTAAAAAAAATTCCCTTTTAAATAAAAAAAAGTTTAACTTTTCTTATAACAGGGAAATTTTTGCAATATATTTAAAAGAGAAAAATTAATTGGCAGAAAAACATTTATGTGTTAAAAAAAAAACCATTTTAAATAAAAAAAAGTACCGAGTTGTATACAAAAAATTTCCTGTGTCTATGGAGAAGCGGAAGATGGAAACGAGATAAGAAAATAAACAAGTTTTAACGACGCACTTACATGTAATTCAACTTTATAAGCTAAGTTGAAAGATGCAGAGGACCAATCTTTTAATTTATTTGTGTGATTGGTCAGTTCTTAACTGACATTGAGATTAATGAGGCGTGTTTTAAATTATTATTTTTCTTTGGTATGATATGGAGATGCAATGGCTGAAAAAGAAAGGAGATAATGACATATAAACTAGTTTTGCACTACATTGATTGGCTACACCTGGGTCATTGTACGAACTGAGAGGGCACAATCCACAGGTTAATAAGATCAACACGAAGAGATAACTGGTAAATATTTTGAAGTCTCCAACCTTTTTTTTCTTTTTTTCTTTTTATGGTTCGAAGAAAATAACAAAGACCGCCACCATGATGTGAGTGTTACCTGTATGTCTCCCCATCAACTACTGCTGCGACGCCTAACTAATTTTACATCTACACTGTCCCCCACCCACTTTTGTTTTGCTTTAAATTATAATAACATTATTTATAAAGGTAAAGTTATTTATAAAGGTAAAGTTTGTGTCATTTTAAAGATATAAGGTTGTGTCATTTTAAGAGAAAGATAAATGAGGATAGAGTTGACAAAAAAATAAAGATGGGGTCCCACCTCTTTATGAGAGTGAAATGATATAAGTTGTGTCATTTAGAAGGATAAACACTTTTTCCTATTTATAAAGATTGAAAACATTAAAAATAAAGTTTTTGTGGTCCTTTTCTTTTATGAGTTTTATAATTCTCATTTAATATGAGAATTCAATTTTTCCTATACATTTTTTGATTTTCGTGTTGACATGGATCCTACATATAATTTTTTCTTACACATGGGTCCCATAAGCTTTTTATCTTTACAACATGAGATTTTAATTCTCATTCAAACATGAGAATTATAAAACCCTTCTTTTATTTATACTATCGTAATTGTTTTCAACTTACATTAAAAAAAAAAAAATTGGAAGAAAATGTATCTATTATTATATGATTTAATATTTCTCCTGTCAGGACATATAAAGTTATCTATTACAAATCTTAAAATAATATTATTTTGAAATTTGAGAAAAAAAATACAAGACATTTTAATAAAATTCATATTACAAGACAGAAACATAATATTCAAAATGCCTTTTATTTTTTCTTAAAATCATAAAATGACATCATTTTAAGCTTGTAAAAAATAATTTTATCTCATGGGATAGGAGAAATACTTTTCCATTATATTAAAAGTTAACAACTTTTTTTATCACATTTTTTAGTACACTTTATATTACTAAATAAATTTTATTTGAGTCTAACAAAATAAAAAATGAACCTAAATTATCTAATAATAAATAGTATTAAAAATGTATTGTTCATATTTTTCATTTTGATATTTAACTTTTTTGCTATTTTTTTGATAGGTTATGTTTATTTATCAAAATAATTAATAAATAACATAGGCATAATTCTGAGAATAATAATAACATCTTAAGGGATCCGTGATGCTTTTAATTACCTTGTGGGTTTATCTATTCCACTAATTCATACAATACCTTGATTAATTTCTAGAAACTTAAATTAGGGCTATTTGACAATTGTGCCCTTAATTATATATAAAAAATTTACTTTGCCCCTATATCAAAATATTTTACCTGTTTGACCGTGGACTACGCAATATACTCGAGAACAAGACTTTATACTCAAGTAAATCAAGTGTAATTATACTCGAGTATATGGCCCAGATACTCGAGTATTTTTTGTTCCACGCAATATACTCGAGTATATGGGCATTTACTCCAGTAAATGTTCAAAAATATTCCTACAGAAATTTTGCAACGCATAGCTCTCGAAAAATTATGTGGAATAAAAAAAAAACATTTGATTCATACACCCGAGACAAAAGTCATGGCTTTTCGAAGTGGGTTTTATAATTCTCATGTAACATGAGAATTGAAATCTCATGTTGTAGAGATAAAAAGCATGTGGGACCCATATGTTAGAAAAAATTATGTGTAGGACCCACATCAGCACGGAAATCGAAGGGTGTGTAGGAAGATTTCAATTCTCATGTAAAATTAGAATTATAAAACCTTTTCGAAGTTTTACTCTAAAATTTTCAAAATTTTGTAATGCCAATAGGTTTTGTGATACTTACAAAATCCTTCTCATCTTATCTGAGTCAAGTCCAATATTATGAGTATATATGACTATAGAAACTTGTTTGATCAAAAAAATCTCGTTGAAAAAAATTTAACCGTAAAACTTCGGAAGGTCATAACTTTCAGATCAAACAAGTTTCTATATTCATATACTCATAATACTGGACTTAACTCGAGTGACATGAGGAGGAGCTTTATGAGTATCACAAAATCTATTTGCATTACAAAATGTTGGAAATTTTACCGTAAAACTTCATAGGAGATTTGGTCCAAAAAATATTTCTTTGTGCCCCGTTTCACGAGATTTTTTTGATCAAACAAGTTTCTATAGTCATATACTCATAATATTGGACTTGACTTGAGTAACATGAGGAAGAGCTTTGTGGGTATCACAAAACCAATCGACATTACAAAATTTTGAAAGTTTTAGAGTAAAACTTCGGAAGGTCATAACTTTTAACTTGGGTATCCGAATTAAGTGCTTTTTTTATTCTACATAACTTTTTGAGAGCTATGTTTTGGAAAATTGTTGCCATGAGTTTTTTGAACATTTATTCGAGTACATGACCATATACTAGAATATATTACGTGGAACAACAAATACTCGAGTATCTAGGTCATATACTCGAGTATAAACTCATGATACTTGATTTACTCGAGTATAAGATCTTGTACTCGAATATATTATATGGTCAACGGTCAAAAAGGGGTAGATAGGTGAAATATTTTGATACAGGGCAAAGTGGTATTTTTTTTGTAATTAAGGACGCAATTCTCAAATAACCTTTAATTAGAATCACATGGATTTTTATTTTTTTTGAAATAAAGAAAGTGAAAACAAGAAAAGTACAAACACAATCTTGACGACTTGACATAACTACTCTCGTAGCATCATTCGTTAGAAGGGGTAAACATCCATCTAGAGAGTCTCTAAACTCTTGCATATTCTAACCATATGTATCTGCATGACCTGCTTGACAATCAACATCGTGATTTCCCTCCTTATATGTATGGGAGACTTGAACCATCCAATCTTGCTAGAGATAACTCCAAATTTATTGCACCAAAGGAGAAATGGGAGGATGCGATTCACACTCTTAAGAGATGAAATCAATTGTCACCGTGGAATCTCCTTCCATTCAGATTTGCCTGAAGCCCAAATTTCAGGTCAGCTCCTGACCAACAAGGCAATCCCATAGTTCCACCATAAGTGAATTACCCTAACCCAGATATTTGGAAATGCCTATAGTCTATCTTCCTGGCATCCCTAACCCAGATATTAAGAATGTGGCTTACATACTCAAGAAGAGAAATGAATTAAGTATTATAAAAGTACATATATATTACAACTGCTACAATATTGCAACCAATATCAATGACAACAATCATATATAACCTTTAAGAGAAGCTAATGTCACAAGCCATGGTAAAAGTACATCAAATCCAACAAAATATCAAAGAATTGCCATATCCAACAAATCAATCATCAAAATCAAGAGTGAAATCAAGATCCAATAATCAATATAAGTCAACCCGCCCTGCCTACTTTTAGTGGGTTGGGACAAATTGACCCATATTACCAACCTTCAGTGAGAGTGAAATATATCAATTTTAAAATACTACTAAACAAACATAAAATATAAACATTTTTTTTAAGTTAACTCAATCCTAATTACCTCTTTGAGGAGAGTTGGCTTCCTTCGGTATGCTCACAAACTTTGAGTCTTTGAGCCAGTTATGAGACCAATTTGGAGTGTGGGACGAAGATAAAGATATTTAAACCTCTCCCTAAGATGACATGTGAGGATCGAATTGTACTTACTCAACTTCCTTGTTATCAACTGAGCTACCATCATTTGATAGAAACATTTCATTCTAAAATACTTAAATGCTACCTTAATATTTACTTAATATAGAGTTTTGTCTTAAAAGAAAAGGTGTATGAAGTCTAAAGTCTTAACAATTTGTAAATTTATTTCACATAGTAAATAATTTAATTGGATTTTTTATCCGATTAAACTGGAATTGTATAATATTGAAAGTCGTTACACCTTAATCACATAACTTTTTAAAAAGGGGGGAAAAGGAAAAGGTGTGGAGTAATCCTTCTATGTAATAAAAATAAAAATAATAGATACAACGGTAATCTTCCCTCTATTGAATAGTGAATACATCGTGGCAACTTGAGGTTGATTTTGTGATGACCTAAAATCAATGGGAGTTTGGGTTTTTCCCATTTTTGAAAAGGGAAATATTCTCGGAAAGAGAGTGAAGAAAAATTTCATTTTTCATTATTAACCATTTTGGTGTTCATCCTTAATACGGTCTCATCGCAATTCTACCATTTTGGTGAGTAACAGTATTAATCAGTATTATTATTTTTTAATTTGAGGTGAAAGTCTAACATTTGAAGCATTTCTTTAGAAATAAAATGAGTGCCTGTTAACTACCAAAAAAAAAAAGATTGCCTATTAAAGTTAATTTATCTTTATTTTACCAGTCTGTTAAGTTTTCCGCTGCAACAAATACTCTTTCTTATTTATTTATTTAACCATTTTAGTTAAAAAGATGCTAAATTTTCTGACTAGGTGAATTCAATTGGTCCATTGTCATGTCCCATCATATAAATGCCCACAATATTGCTGTAAATACATACAACATAGCATATGTTAATAAATCTTATAACTGGCCTAAATTAAATAATATTGGGTTATTATTAAAAAATGGGTAAGAATATTCTATGGGTTCGATGTTTCTCATGCTGTAGGAGATAAAATTATCTCCTACACATATATAAAAATTTGTGAAGATCATGTAAGGTTATGTGAAGAAAAAAAAAAATGGATCTCATACGCTATATGATGGAGATAATTTTATCTTATATAATATAAAAAACAGTAAATCCTTATTTTATATCTTGAAATTAGCACTTTTGATTTTAAGGTTGATTTTATTTATATCTAGCAACTTTAATTTATCATATAAGCAAGCAATTAAATACAAATAAATCAATGATTAAAATTGGATATAAACTTTTTATTTTTATGTCAATATAGGTTTATATCGTCGCTTAATAATATATATATATATATATATATATATATATATATATAATAGTGCATTAATCTATATAAACGATTCAACAAACAGAATAATGTAGGTCAAAGCACTAATGTGAATGAATAATAAATCTATCTAACTATGGAAAGTTGAATTAATAGCTATATACAAAAAAAGTTATCTTAAATTTAAACGAAATATAGTTTATCATACTAAACAAAAAAAACCCCTCATATTTAGTTTTATTTTATTTAGTTTAGAGAACATGATACAATATAATATAAGAATTTAATTTTAACATATTGTTATCAATATAGAAATTTTATATTATATTAACAATATATTATAATATTTTAAATATATTCAATAATATATAATATATTAAATTCATTAAATAATTTGATAACACATTACTAAATTACAATATGAAAAAAATTTATATCAATATACCGACATTAAATTCTTATAATTTCAAACTTCGTGCATGTAAAAAACCAGAACTTTGTGGTATATAAAATACATTCTATATACCTTATTGGATATTAAAAATTCTTATTGAATATTTTTAACGAAAAAAAATTCTTATTGAATATTTAATTTTTATTAAAATCTCAGAATTATTTTTTTGTAATATATATTAATTGCATCTCTCTATTATATTCTTATTAATTGATTTGAATCATTTAAAATATTAACCCGAATTTCGACCAAATATATAATAATTTTATCAAACTAATTTATACCAACTTCTTAACAAAAAACAAGTTTATAATCATATCAACCTCACACAATCCACAACAGGAAAAATAAAAAATTTAAGTAACAAACTTTATTCCAAATACTTCCAAGTTCCAAGCCAGTTATAAATCCGCAAACAACCATACCCAAAATCAAAATTTTAATTTATCAAACTCACTAAATCAAAATTAACTTTAAAAAAGAAAAAAAAAAAAAAACGACAACAACATCATCACACTACACGACACAACATTTGAACCCCAAAACAAGAAATAACAAAATTAAACAACAAAAGAGAGAAATATTAAAGAAGATAATTAAAGGGTTTAATATCTGTCATAAGATAAAATTATTTTTTATACACATATAAAAATATCTTAGTCTTAGGTGCTCATATTTTCTTCTTTTTCTTCTTTCTTCTTTTAACATGATCTTATATAATCTCACATATTTTTACATGTATTGAAGATAAAATTATCACCTGTCATATAAGAATATCAAACCCATACTTAAAACATGAAATACAGATAAACGCATCAATTGAAGAGTTTTTTTTTTTTTTGTACAAGAGTTTTTATTTACAACATAGTCGCATATTTTATACGGTTAGCCACCACAACACCCTCTTTCTCTGTCCCAACTTGTAAGTTATCTTACACAATACAGACCACTTTCACCTTTCCTTCCCGTCGCCGGTTACCGGCAAAACATGTTTTGACGGCGCATCAATTCCGTTCAATCATGCGGCGGTTCCGTACCCGAGATCCGGTTTTTCTCTGCACTTCCAGGTACCCCCCACATTTTTTTCTCTCGCTCATCCCCACTTTTGAAATTCATCAATTTTTTTTTTCTTTTTTTGGTTCGGATCCGATTCCGGTTCATGCTTCTTAAATCGGATCAGAGCAAACCCTTCAACTCAAAATTTGTTTTTCTTTTTCTTTTTCTGGGTGATGTTTTTCCTTTGCATGCAAATTTGTTCCATTTTTTTTCCTCTGTTTATTTTATTCCTTGTTATGAATTCGCAGATGATTCTGTCTCTGTAGCTGGAAATCAGATTAGGAAAATCGCTGATTTTCTGGTGTTGCCAGAATTTCGAATCTTTGTCGCTTATTCATTTTAGTGTTGTGAATCTATATTTCGATTTCTCTCTTTCCTTTTTTATCTGAGGTTATGATTTTCCAGTTGATGTACCAATTGGGTGTAGTTCTGTAAAGGGGTGATTGTTTAGCATAAGGTGATTACAGATTCCTAACTAAAGTTTCTAAATTTGATGGAAAGAAGACATGGATAGAAATTGGTTCCGTGCCCTTGTTGGGATTTACTTTGTGGGTATATGCTGCATATGAAGGGATTGTCAAGATTTTTTGTTGGGATACACTGAAGATTTGTTAACATGGTGAAAAGAACACGTTTGGATTGTTCCTTGCTGGAAGATGAAGAGAAATTGGATAGCCTTGTGAATACAAGGGATGGAGTGAATGATGGTTTTTCTAGAATTGGACCAAATGATTCACTTCTTCCTGGTCTTGTCGATGATGTTGCACTGAATTGTCTTGCTTGGGTAAGTAGATCTGATTATGCTTCACTAGCATGCATAAATAAAAGGTACAACTTGCTGATTAGTAGCGGGTATCTATCTGGGTTGAGGAAGAAATTGGGAATTGTGGAGCTTGAGCATTTGGTTTATTTGGTTTGTGATCCGAGAGGATGGGAGGCGTTTGACCCCAAGAGAAATAGATGGATAACATTACCTAAGATGCCTTGTGATGAGTGTTTTAACCATGCAGATAAGGAGTCCTTGGCTGTGGGGAGTGAACTGTTGGTTTTTGGCCGGGAATTGATGGATTTTGCCATTTGGAAGTATAGCTTGATTTGTCGCGGTTGGGTGAAGTGCCAGGGGATGAACCAACCTCGCTGCTTGTTTGGATCCGGCAGTCGTGGTTCAATTGCTATTATTGCTGGTGGAAGTGATAAATATGGAAACGTTCTACAATCGGCGGAGTTGTATGACTCTTCTTCTAGTACATGGGAACTGTTACCAAACATGCATACGCCGCGTAGATTGTGTTCTGGTTTTTTTATGGATGGCAAATTCTACGTGATTGGTGGCATGTCAAGTCCTACTGTTTCATTGACGTGTGGGGAGGAGTATGATCTTAAGACTAGAAATTGGAGGAAAATAGAGGGTATGTATCCATATGTTAATGGGGCTGCTCAGGCTCCTCCGCTTGTGGCGGTTGTGGATAATCAGTTGTATGCCGTTGAGCATCTAACCAACATGGTGAAGAAGTATGACAAGGAAAAGAACACTTGGAATGAATTGGGAAGGCTTCCAGTGCGGGCTGATTCTTCTAATGGATGGGGGCTGGCTTTCAAGGCTTGTGGAGAGAAACTTTTGGTTGTGGGTGGACAAAGGGGTCCAGAAGGTGAAGCTGTTGTACTGAATTCGTGGTGTCCTAAAACGGGGGTCGGGAATGGAACCATAGATTGGCAGGTACTTGGTGTGAAGGAGCATGTTGGGGTGTTTGTGTACAATTGTGCTGTTATGGGTTGGTCTGGTGAGATGCTTTTAGATTGACTCAACAGAAGATTCTGGTATCTACAATCTGACTTAGCTTTGAAGGACGCTTCCGTGTTTACTAAGTTAATTGTGGCTGGGATAGCTTTCCATTGATGAGAATTTGGGTTTCTTCTTTTAACATGGTTTATTTGGATGTGTTTCTCACTTCGATGATCCATATTTTTATTTGCTTTTGAGATTACTGAGTAGGCTTACACAGATATGTTCTGTTATCTTTTTCTTATCCAACTATGTAAACCAATAAATCAAGGAGATTTATTTTTTAATGCTTCGAAGCTCATTCTTCGCTGCTTTGGTCCTGTAATGTATGAAATATTTGTCATAAATTTTGTCCTGTATTTATGCCTTGTGGAATAATTTTTGTGTGCTGGGGGGAAGAGGGGTTGCTTATCTTTCTAGAGTGTTTCAGAACTAAGTTTCTATGGAATATGGGTTGTGGACTGTAGCTAATGCACCCAGTGAAGTTGAATGACGAAGGTTGTTCCTCATATTAGGCCAATGATATTATATAGCTACCAATCTACCTTCATACTTGGCTCAAAATTAAGATGTCATGTTGCAAGCTTTGGTGAAAACAAGGTTATCAACGTATTTGAACTCTCTTTTTTTGCCCTTGTTATTTATGATGTTATGGAAAATAAGGTCCCCTCAGTTCTCTGATTTGTTTTTCACACTTTGTCCACACTTCCAGCTGTACTTCCTGGATTGAGATATTGATTTTATCTTCATGTTTTTTGTATAGCATCCACTTTCGACAACTTGACCTAGAAATGATTCTCTTCATTAATAAGGCTGTATAACTGTGAGTCTGGGACCATTCTTTAGAAATCATAAGAGAAGGCTCAGTGCAATGGCCATTTTATTTATTCAGCAATGATAGTTTACACTTTACAGTTATACTCTACAATGAATCTGTCTTTCACTCAAAAAAAATTGCACCTTAAGGCTAAGCTTATTATGCTATCCATTTGTTGGTAATACATTGGTGTCTGTTTTCAATAAGTAATTTGGAATCCTTTTGTACCAACTGGGTGATGCGTGTATATCCTGGAAGCTATAATGATATTTGTGCCAATCAATCCAAAGGGGATTGGCCTATAGTGTATCAATTTTCTTGGACTTAAAATGAAGGGAATAAAAAAAAAGTGATAGAAAGTTACATCGTTACAAATTTTAATGAACTACTTTAAATGGTAAACTCGTGTTTACATGGTTCTTCAATTTGCTTGAAGTCTCTAGTACGCTTAAATCTCTGACTCACTTTCTGTTGCTTTTTGTTTTTGTTTTTGGTATAACTTGAGGTAATTTCGTTCAAATTCTTCCGGTCACTTTGTTCTCGAATACGGCTCTGAGTGTTAGTCCTTCATTGGAACAATGGATGCATTGAATTTCGCTATTGGAGAAAGGATGAGATTAATTCCACATTCGAAGAGGGAGGTACATCTTTTGGCTCTCAAATTTTTTTCAAAAATTTACTTAAAGTAGAATTTGAACCTGATTCAAGCAAGTTGTTAGGAGCTCTTTACTCTGGGTTGCTTTACGCTGATGATTATAACAAGAAACTATATAGAACGTTACATAGTACTAGTTCTGTAGAAAACGCTAATGCTTACTGAAGATTATGTAGGCAGTGACATCAAGTTGGTTGACACTGTAGCGGTGCCAAAAATAAAATTGACTGATGCCAAAAGATTCAATGAGATAGAATTCGGTCAATGTTAAAATTGTATTATTTTTAAAAATTCAATTAGTCTTAAAGTTGTTTCATAATTTTTTTTTAAAAAATTATATTATTTTTAAAAATCAATTAATGTCAAGGCACCACCTGATGAACAAGTATCTCTGCCACATGACACCTAACGTGAAGAAAATGTACACATGACATGACACCTAACGTGAAGAAAATGTACACATTAGCATGTTGGGAATAGAATCCTTTCTGTCTGATAATGTGGTAGGGCCACTGCCACTATGCACCGGGCCTTCCTTTAGCTGTAGGTTTCTTTTCAACTTGTAGATTCCAAAAATAAAAAAGTTAGGAGTTTCGTAAAGTATCAAAAAAAATTTCATGTGAATAAAATAAAACATTTCTTTTGATTAAAATAAAATCAAAATCAAAACATTTCTTTTCTCCAAAAAGATTTCAACTTTTTGTTTCTTTTAATTTACTACAAGATAATGGCAAAACAGAGAGGTGGGGGAATTTCAATGGAAAAATTTGTTAGCCATATAATGATAATGATGTATATGATGCATGTAACAAAAATTATATTTAGTTCTTGCCCCTGCCCACAAAGCAGGAAATATCAGTACTTTGATCTCCATCAATATTATTTTTGGGCGGGGTATAAAATTTTAATTCCAGACTCATCCCGTATTTAGGATTAGTTTCGTAATCGGTTCAAAGAACCGAAATTTATAGGATATTACGAGAACCTATTTGTCTCAAAGAGATAATTAGGATTACTATGGTAAAAAAAAATGGAATAAAACGGAGGCATATTACTCAACCAAATTCAAAAGTTTATCAGGGGCCTCTCACGAGTCCCACCTAGAGAGACAACCGAAATCACAAAAATTCCAAACATAAAAAGTACCACTCTTGCTCACACAAAATGATTTTTGATCAGAGCAAGAAATTTTAAAAACTGCAAAATAACATAATAAAGTCCCAAAAGAAGTCTCCAATCCATTGTCATGAGAAAGCTAAATGCCCACTGCTTTTGTTGCCATTAGAGGACAATCACTTCAATTTGAGGAGGCACATATTGTTTCAGACCATCCGCACACCATTTAGCAGAGCTACGACGCCGTTTTCTAATCCAGGTCCGAACATCATCAAGTGAAGTATCCACATAATATGAAGAGAGAGGATCCACAACAATCTTGTTGAGATTAGGAGCATTCTCAGCTATGCTAATCAACAACTCAATTTGACTTGTGTCTCTTCTATATCCTAATACTCCCAACTCTTTCAGGTTTGGGAACTCACCTTTTACATTAGCTTCCCACTCCTCCTCCTCCTCAGGCTTCATATTGCACCTAAGGAACTGCCATATCACACATACACACACAGCTAAAACTGTGATTGATATTTAACATAATTCTTATTGTACTGATATCAGCATATACATGCAGCATAATCAATAATATGAAAGTGTTGTGCATATGAAAGAGCAATATATCACTATATAATTAGACAAAACAAATGGGGCTGAAGTTGAAGACATCACAGATAGGGATAGGGATGTGCAAAAAAAACCAAAAAACTGAAGCGGATGTGAAACGAACCGAACTGTACTTAAAAGAATCGGTTTTTAAAAACTGGTTCATGAACTAAATTGGGTTTTAAAGAACCAATTCATGAATCGAATTGGTTTTTTAAATCGGTTCAAGAACTGAACCGTTGTTGAACCAAACCGAATCATTTTTGAACCGAACCAAACAGATTTTTATTATTTTATTTCTTTAATTTTTTATTTTTTACATCTTTTCATAATAGTGTCAACCCAAACCGGTTCCTAACTGAACCGAACCGTTTCTGAACCGAACCATTTAAACCAATGGTTCGACCCATGCACACCCCTAGGCCCTAACCCGGGTATATAAACCAATTCTGATTTCTAATGAGTTTCAAACCGGTTATGAGGATTGGAGTTAAAATAAAGGGGATATTGTTTCTCACGTTGCTTGACACAATTTGTCTCATGCAAAGCACACAAAAATATGTGGGATCTATTAAGGAGAAAAGAAAGAAATAAAATAAGTGGATCACACCCACTTTTATGTGTGTGGCATGAGATAAATCATGTAACATAAGAAACAATATTCCTTAAAACAAATTGGTTTGGTCTTTTGGATTTTCCAAATGAGTTATTTTGGTCCGGTTAAATTTTTAAACTAGTTTATAAAACCAATATGGTTCTCAAAACTGATTAGAGATATTGGATTATTCTTACCTTCCACCTTAAGCACACATATTGAAGGAAATGCACTCAGTAAAGAAACAGCACGATCCATCTCCCCTTCACATGTATGAGGAATTTCCAGCTCCAAATGCTTCACATTAGTGAACTCAGGTAGGCCTTGAAGAATTCCCTGAATGTGGATAACATATATGAACCATATTGATCAAAAGAAAACAAAATAAAATGTAATCTACTTAATTACCAACCTTATCATGGGGAAACGGGTCCAATTTCAGAACATTTAGCTGAGAGATTAACACAAAAAGATCAACATTGTTCATGTTTGGTTGCAGGTAACTATAATACCATCCTCCAAAGGAAGCTTCCACAAGGTTTGGGACACTTTCAAAGTTGAACCTTCCAAAACCTCCAGAGTATGTAAATGTCATGAGATTTTAAGCAGAAATGTCTAGATGTATAATATTGACTTCAACCAACTCCAAATGTTTCAGCTTCAAAGCTTGACCAGAAACTTTCAAGTGTAAAATGAAACTTTTGGATTCAGTGGCACACAATGTTTCAAGAGATGGACAAGTTGCTAGAAAATGCTCAATGACTTTACCCGTCACGTCCACAGCAGACAAATGAAGTACACATAGTGACTTCATTTCAAAACTTGTTGATGATATCACATTGCGAGTCTTCTCGCTTATTTCGAAGAATGTTGTTGTGAAGTTGTAAAAGAAATTCAGCTCAAGCACTTGAACATTCTTCTCAGCAGCAAACTTAACCCATTGAGCTACCTTTTGAGGGTTACCCAATTCCATGCAAATTCTCAGTCCTTGCATGGTTGGACTTTTCAGTGATTTCAAAACATGTTCCAAATCACTCATGAATTTCTTCCACTTAGAGACAAAAACTATGGATTTTCTTAAAGGGTTTTTCCTTTGTCGACGCAAGTTATAATTCTTAAGTGAATGATCAAATTTCACTACCCCAAAGAAATAGGTCCATTGATATCTCCACCTTGTTGATACGATGCTAGTCCTACCAGCTTCTTTGATTGTTAAACGAGATTAATGTTCGAAATGATTTCATTTGGCATTGTGCTTATGATGTCCTTCTTCTCCATTCTCTTTCCTGCATCATTTTCTGATAACACCCCTTAAATGAATATAATTCAGCAAACAAAATACAACATATAATTGCATTAAGAATAAATGAGTAGAATATATGGAACTAAGCTACTTTGAAATCCATGCTATTTAGAAACCAATAACTTATATATGTTTCATTTACTTTGATTTTCTCTTATTGTGATTCAATTAGTGCTGTGATTTAAACTTATTAAAAAAAATAAAAATTAACGCAAATCACATGGTCACAACATAATAAAATATTTCTCATGCAATATAAGAAATATTTTTCCTTCATATATTATCAACAAGGGAATGACCTATTTACAAATTTTTTATTTATAAACTCTTACAAATTATATTATGTAATCACGGAAATACATTACTAACTGAGTGTACTTCCTAGAATACATAGTGTAGTTTGTAAAAATTTATAAATAAAAAATTTATAAATATAATCATTTCCTTCTCAATAATGCATACTAAAATAACAACTATTTGTTGTAAATGACTAATCAATACAATCAAAGCTAACATGTTTAACTATGCAGTATATATTATAAACACAAGTAAATTAATGGCCAATAATAAATGTAAAAGTATCCTTATAAAAGTATAAAAATAACATGCCCCTGAAAGAATAATGCTAAATACACATATTAATAGACTCGTCACCTACTCTAATTTATGAAAAAGTGAAATGATATGCATGATGCATCATAGCACCAAACATTATTTTTAAAAGAGATTACGATCTACAAAACACGTTGACCTAATATATATATATATATATATATATATATATATATATATATATATATATATATATATATATATATATATATGGGAAAAGTACTACAGCCACTTTAGATAAGGTTATCTATAGCTACCATTTTTTCACTAAGTACGACCGGTCGTACTTAGTTATAACAATAAAGCTGCTATTTTTTTTTCTCTCCTCAGACACTGTCGGCAGACGTGGCAGAAAGAGAAAATGCACTTTTAATGTACGATCGGTCGTACTTAGTGAAAAAACGATAGTTGTAGACAACCTTATCTAAAGTGGCTGCAGAAACATTTTCCCCTATATATATATGGCAGGATCATTTTACACCGGTATAAGTTACACTCTTAATCTTGTCCGTTAATCTCACTTATATCTAAGGGCTCAAAATTTTTAGTAATGTGAGCCATTGGATACAAGTGGATCAATGGTCAAGATTGAGTGTAAAACTTCTAACTCTTATACCGGTGTAAGAATATCTTGCCCCATATATATATATATATATATATATATATATACATATTATAGAGGTCAATAAATATACAATAAAAAATAAGACCATTATCAATAATAAATGCACGTAAATACTTAATTAAACAGAAATTTAAAAAATATTAACTTAACTGAATTAGTAAATAGGTTAGAGACCTCTCTAATAGCTTGTTATCTAGCTGATTTTGGTCCTCAGGCTCCGAAATTTACCCGAATGAGGGGTACTCTTTCAGAATGGCTTGATCACGCCTGCGCTAATGAAAGTTGGAATGTGTCCTTTCTAAATAGAGTTATGTATTATCTCCCTTATTATAGTTCTAACCACCGTCCAATATAGCTCTGTGAGGTTCAGCACTCTTTAAATGTAAGTAGAGAGAAGCCTTTCAGATTCTTAGCAGCATGACTGCCCCATTACTCATTCTCTGATCTAGTCAAAGAAAGTTAGACTAGAGAGTTTAATTGGCACTTAGCGAGCAATCACTTCCGTGAAAAAGCCATCTCCTGGCACATGGATTGCTTCAAGGAAGAGGAGAGGAAAAAGAATAAGCTCCATGCTCGCCTCCGGGGGATTGATTGCAGTCTAAGTCAGCAGCCTTGCCTTGCCTTAGAAATTCTTCAATAGGAAATCTGGTAGCAATTAAATGCAATCTATCTCAGAGAAGAGATTACTCGGTACCAATGTGCTAGATCTGACTGGACTCATTTTAGAGATCGTAATTCTAAATTCTTCCATTCGGCAACAATTGCTAGGCGAAGAAGAAACAAAACTGATGCTTTGCAGAATGATGCGGGTCATGACCATGGCAATGGAATACTACAACAACTTGTTCAAAGAGGATAACCATTGCCATCCTTTATTTCCTATAACTATAAGGAACAAATTTCCCAAGCTGGACATGAGGGTGCTTCAGGTGTTATAAAATCATCCTAACATTGAGGAGATCAAAGGTGTTGTTTTCTCTATGGGGCCTTATAAGGCGCAAAGTGTTGATGGTCTTCATAGTATCTTCTTTCAAAGTCAATGGGATTTAGTGGGAAATTTTGTTTGTAATTTTATCCAGGATATCTTTACAAATCCCCAACAAATTGAAGAAGTAAGTCAGACTCTTCTCTGCTTGATCCTAAAAATAGGGACACCCTAAACATTTAAGGACTTTCACAAGATTAGCTTATGTAATGTAATTTATAAAATGTTAGCTATTATTATTGCTAACCGTTATAATTGTGTGGGAGTTGATTCACTCAATGGACTAGGAGGGGATCTAAAGGGTGGATGGCTATCAAGGTGGACCACGAAAAGGCCTATGATATAATCAACTGGGAATTCCTCGAAGATACCCTATATGGGATAGGGATCCCTACTAGTATGATTAGGCTTATTATGTGATGTGTTTCTTTGTGCACAATGAACATTCTTTGGAATGGGACTTGCACTCAAGAGTTTCATCCCAAAAGAGGATTGAGGCGAGGAGATACATTGTCTCCTTATCTCTTTGTCCTTTGTATGGAAATGCTAACTCATCTTATCAATTAGGCAAGTTAGAAGCCAGTGGTGATCAGAAAGGGAGCTCCTCCAATCTCCCATTTATTTTTTGCTGACGATCTTATTTTGTTTACAGAAGCTACTCAAGAGAAAGTCACTATAATACAACATATACTTCATACTTTTTGCAGTTCCAGTGGGGAGAAAGTTAACCAGAGAAAAACTAAATTCTATTTTTCTCGTATCGGGGGGCACGCTAAAGCAGGAGAGCTTAGTCATAATCTGAGGTTCTCTCTTACTGTGGATCGTGGCCAATGTTTAGGCATCCCTTTACATCACAAGCAGATGGACAGATCATTGTTCTCCTATATGTTGGATCGTTCTCCTATATGTTGGATCTCCTTCATTCTAAAATGAGTGCTTGGAATCATGCAGTTTGTCCCTTGCTGGTCGAGTAACATTATCAAAAGTGGTGTTGACCGCTATTCCATCTTACCCGATGCAGGTAAGCATATTTTCTCATTCCACCTGCGATGAGATCGATGCAAAGACCCGAAGCTTTGTTTGGGGCTCTTCTTCCAAGACTAGGTGTCCTCATATTGTAGATTGGAATCAAGTTTGCTTGGATAAAAAGCATGGTGGGCTGGGTCTGCGTAGTATGAGAAAGATGAATTCAGCTTTTATCATTAAGTTTGGGTTTAACTTTCTCACTTATCTTGATACATTGTGGTCCAGGGTCCTGCATGCAAAGTATAAAGTAGATGACGGTATGATGCCCTATATTAATGCCCCAAACAACAGCTCTCTTTTGTGGAAGGGAATCAAGTGTCATTAGGACGTTATCCTGGACAGTAGTCGATTCTTAATTGGTGATGAAAGATCCACTATGTTCTGGCTTGATAATTGGTTTCCTGAATGTGGCCCATTTGGTAACCTATGCATTGTCGCATGTTTCTGAATCAGACTTGTTGTAGTATGTGACAAACTACGTGGATGCGTTGGGTTGTTGGAAATGAGATTCTCTTCATAACCTGTTTCCTGGCTACATCATCCAGCATCTCATGAATTTTCTTCCCCCCTCTGAGTAAGATGGTAAGGACCACATTATTTGGAGCGAGATAGCAGATGGTGTTTTCACTCTAAAGTAAGCTTATGATTTGTTAAACAAAAACATAACTACAGTTCAAGCTCGTCAATGGGACAACATTTGAAAGTAGGTGGGACCGGAACAAGTTTATATGTTCCTTTGGTTACTGGTTGGAGAAAAGTTGTTGACTAATAGTCAAGGCTACAACGTCACATGACCTCTTCAGGTGTTTTCCCTCGATGTAATATTTCATGCGAAACTATTCTCCATGCTATTTGTGACTGTCCTCAGTCGAAGGAGGTTTGGAGGATGTGGTGCATCAAATTAGTTGGTAGGTTTTCTTCACGCTTAAGCTGCATAACTAGATTTTCTCTAATTTGAAAATTTGAAGAAGATTGGGAATGGACGTTGATTGGCCTATACTTTCTAGGATATTAACGTGGAGCATTTGGAGGAGAAGAAAAATGTGGGTTTTGAAGAAAAACACCATAATGCCTATATAATTACCCACTCAGCCTTGGGGTTTAGGAATAATGTCATGCAAGAAGCAGCCACCCTTCATGCAACAAGTCTTCAACCGAGAAACCGTGTAGAGAAGATAATAGCCTAGACAAGCCCTCTATTAGGCTAGGTTAAACTTAATGTTGATGAGGCTAGAGCTGGTAATGGCGTCAGAACCGGTTGTAGAGATGTTATTTGAGACCCAACCGGAGCTTGAATTATCGATTTTTGCAAGAAATTGGGGCCAGGTAGTGTCTTGCATGCAGAATTGTGGACTTGTTTGGAAGGATTGAATTTAGCATGGGAAAAAGAATTTAGAAAAGTATGACTGAAAGGACATTCCCTCTCAGTCCAGCAACTTATATCAAATGGGTGTCATCAAGATCACCCTTCATCGAGCATGGTGCAACATATTAGATGAAGTTACAAAGATGCTGGCAGGTGCGAATTTCTCATATCCACCATGGAGGAATTAAAGTGGTTGATTTCCTAGCCTCATATGCTTATAGCTTCTCTTGGGCAGTGCAAGTCTTTGATGACCCTCCTCCTGGCTATCTTCAAAGTTTATACAATGACTTCGTTGGAGTTCGCTAGGCTAGGTTCTGTACTTATACCTCTTTGCTGTATTTTTTTCCTGTCCTCAGCTTTTCAAAGAAAAAAAACGTAGGTCTAATCGGTCGTTTAACCCATTCCTACCTTAAATTGTAAAATATTCTTTGGTATTAATTTTTTATTTTAAAGTTTTATGTTGATCTAGTTATGAATTAGGATATCATCAAGTTGGTTGGAGTTGAAAAATTAACCCGATTAAAATATTAACAGTGTGCATGGCAACCTTTTCAGGATTAGTTTTTTTTTTCAATTTTTGTTCCTTGGAACAGAAATGGATAGAAATAGTATTTGACAAAATCGATTTATGTTTTTGTTCTCGAGAATGAACCGGTTCAATTTCTGTGGCAGGGAATTGAAAAGGGAATATATATATTTTCTATTTTTCTGTTCCCAGGCACAAAATGAGAAACTTGTCTTTTTTAATCACTCTACACCACCACCACCATATCGACACGACCACCGCCACCATCCTGGTACCACCACCGTCTTCGTGACCACCACCGCCACTATCACGATTATTTTCACGCCACTACCACCATCACTATCACCATGCCACCATTACCACCACCACTACTACCATCACCAACCACCACCACCATTGTCGTAACCACTGTTGTTACCACCATCACCACGCCACCGCCACCACCACCACCACAATCACTACCAACATTGTCGTAACCACCGCCATGCCACCACCACCACCACCATCGTCGTAGCCACTATCGGTACCACCACCACCGCCAGCAAGCCACCACCATCGCCGCAGCCACTATCATCACCACCAAACTGCCACTACTAGCACCACAACACCACCATTGCTACCGTCTCCACCGCTGCCACCACCACCACCACACCATATGAAAAGGAAAGTGATAATCCAAAAAAAAATTATGCTTGATAGGAATGATTTTTTATTCTATTATTTGTTGTGTTATCAAACACAATTCTCATTCCCAAAATAAAAATAGAATATGTTATCAAACACATTTTTTCTCAGAAACTGCTCCAAGAAATATAAATATAAAAGAATTACTTCTTTTCAAAAATAGTGCCAGAGAACAGAATGGTTGTAATGCACACCCAAAGTATATTAGGTATGACTCATACTTCGTATTTAAGCGACGATTTTTGTTGGGCAGATGCAAAGAAAGCCAATGGGAATTCCAAGATCGCATAGGTCTGCTACTGTTGTAAATTTTAGATTTGTTTTCTGTTTTTTTAGCAGTTTAGGTTTGGGCCCATATATATACCGTTGCTTAAGATTTCAAAGGCTATTTATATTTTTCTTATAAATATAGTTCTTTGTAATGAATGTGGGATTGTTTGGTCCCTACAAAGTACAATTTGGCTCAAGCTAAACCCATTCTACAATCACCATAAATCAAAATCGATGCAAAAATGACTAATTGAAAACTCCTTACTTTTCACTATAAGGTGACCTATACGATCCTCAGTGACATTGTTAAAAATGGATACATTTGAATCACAAGATCAAAAATTCGTTCTTTGGAGAAATACTCTTAATGAGGTCTTAGAACTTCACCATACCTAAATCAAAATTGGGGAAGTAATTTATATATATATATTTTTTAAAAATTGACTTATATGGAAGCATCAACAACATGATCGTAAATCCACTTCCTTTCTAAATGCCATTTCAAAACAAACTAGATGCTTTAACTACTTAAATCTATTATCTTAAAATCCATTATTAAATAATGAGGCATTTAATTGCTTTATCATTGAGTAAAGCACATAATTAATTTATCTATACTACAAAGATTTTTTCTAAGGGCAAATCGAGCAAGAATAGGTGCCGGCCAAATTTCGATACGCAAAATTACTCGACTTACGAGAAAAGTATGTATCTGGTACACAAAACCCCTTGATTTGTGAGGGAATAAGCATCCACACCTCTAATCGCTTATTGATAAGTGATATATGAATAACATTACAAACTTTTCTAAAACATATGTTATGCATCAACATTAGAAAGGGGTATCGTACGAATATATATGAATACAATAATGAAAAATCCAAACCCAATATTAGACAATGTGTCCTTAAGATGATTATCCCCTCTCAATGATTTTAACATAATTTTAGATAACATCTTTCACTTCCTGTATAGCTTTCTAATTAAAAGAAAAATATATGATGAGTTCTATACAAACAAAAACATAAAGCAAGGGAATACATGGGTGAGAATAAAATTTACCTGCAAAGAGCTCCCAAGATCGAAGATATCTTCCTTTTGATGAGAATTATTAGAGAAAACTCATACATAAAAAATGAAGAACTTTGTACTTATATAAAAAAGGTCATACATTTATACCAAAAAAAAGGGTTCATACATAACACTACAAAAAGACATATTTGCTTTTATCAAGCATTGATTAAATTGCCATATACGATGCATTTTTTAAAATAAAAAAATAAAATATCTCTTATTATGTATATAATTTTGACGTGATGAAAAATCAACGGCTTATGGAGCGGTAAACTTTCTGATTCATTAAATGAAATTGAAAAAATAAACATTTTTTATTACACCCATGATACTACAATAAACATATTTTTTTTTATCAAGCATTGATTAAATTGCCAAATACGGTGGTGCATCTTTTAAAATAAAATAAAAAATATTTCTTAATGTGTATGCCACTCTGACATGATGAAAAATCAACAGTTCATGGTATAACACATCATATATTTGACATATATTATTAAAAGCCTAATTGAGGGTTAGAGGGTGTATTTAGAGAAAATCCTGAGTTTTGAGTCAAAATACCAATCAGGGGCAAAATCGTAATTTGTAAACTGTATAACCCTAGAAAGTGAAATGTTAAATTGGAGCATAACTTGATGAAAATAATACTGAAAATGAGTTTAGAATGAAAAATTGAGTTGATAGGTGCATTTTGAGAAATTTGATAAATAATGATTTATACCGGGTAAAATACTGGGTATAATTTTACCGAAAAACATGAAAATAGAATTATATTCTAAGAATTGAAAATATTATTGAGTTTGGATGAAATTGATAATTTATGAATTTAGTGAAGATTGGTGGATTAAATGAGTAGGTTTAAGTGAGTAAAGTGACACGTGGGACCCATTTTAAATGACTTAAGTAGCTTAAAAGCATAGGAAATCATACTTGGCTCATTCTCTCTCCTCTTTTCTTCCCCTTCACGCAGCCTCCTTCATTGTTTGGGAAAGAAAGCTCTTCAAAATTCCATCTTGAGTTAGAGCCAGTTTTAGAAGGAACCTTCAACTACAAAGTTGTTCCCCACCCTCTTGTGAGTGTGTTTCATGTGGAGTGCATCTTGTGGGAAGTATTATGTGAGGAGATCTTCTTCCCCATAGCTTGGATGATTTTGGTGGGGAGAGGGCATTTGTGAGTGGTTTTGGTTGATTCAAGGCTTGGAAATTACTCTTTGGGAGTCTATTGGTGGTTACTTCTCACGGATTCAATAGAGGTTGATTGAGCTTGGAGCTAACGTTGGAGAGCATTACTTTTGGAATTGAGATAAACTTTTGGTATTGGGTTAATCACCATGCCCAAGTTATGGGTGATGGTTGGATGTGTGCTCTTTGATAATGTGTGTAATAGTATGATCATGCATTATTAACATATAGATTGACATGCGTGTGACATGTTGTATGATATTGCAATTGTGATCTCTAGCCAGTATATGTGTTGGTTTGGAATTCCGCTGATTTATGCTCCTTTGGGGAGTTCTTGTCGGGTTTTGCCGTAGAGTCGTCTCTCATAACGGCACTAGGGAGCTCCAAACGTGGGACTTCCACTAGATAAGTCTCCTTGGGAGTTCCACTTGGGTTTGCCATGGAGTTTCTCAACCATGGGAGAGGCGCCAGGAAGTGTCCCGAGAGAAGTTTGATGGGGTCCTTGAACGGAATCCTAGTTGGGATGTTCTTGGATTGTGCCCAGTTGGTTATATGATTTTGTATGTTATACTGTTCATATATGTATCATTGCATGCACACTGAGTGAGCCATGGGTGCAGTGCCCCTCCAAGACACTTGGTTTACTAAGATATATATGTATATCTCACCCCACGTTTGGGGCACCATTTCAGGTACTACTCACAAGGTTAGGGCTTCGGGCAAGAAGCCTGCTTAGAGGCTATGATGGATATATAATGTGCATGTGGATTACTTGGTATTTTGGAGAGGATTGCATAGGATGCACATACTAGCAATTACTTTGTATATTGGACTTAGGAAATGAACATTGGATTGCATGAGATTATAATTGCCATGCTTTGGTTGTTCATATGTGGTTCTAAGTCATTGGTTTGTATTTTGGTATATCAAATTATATATGTCTCATATTGTTATTTTGAGTATTGATGAGCATGGGAGATGTCCATGCCACTAGGTATTATTTGAGGCATTGATATTGTAAACAAATATATTTTGGAGAATTCATATGATGGAAGGGTCAATGACTATTAGATAATGTGCTATCTGAAGATAGATAGATAGATGTTATATGATGTAAAATTGTCTTTTAGGTCATATCGTGAATGAGAAGTAATTTCCAAAAGGAAAATATGTGAAAACAGGGGAGGGCATTTGCTGCCTAGTTGGAGAGTGTTAAAACGCTCAAATGGAAATTAAAACGCGCTTATACCGAAGAAAAAAGTGGAAGTCCCCAGTTGGAGAGCGTTGAAACACACAAATGAGCGTTCAAACGTGCAAAAAATGCAAATGATACTTGTGGTGGGCGTTAAAACACGCTATTGGGCGTTACCATGCGCTAAGGTGTCATTTCTTTCGGGTCCCGAGCATTTTAACGCGCTATTGAGTGTTGAAACGCGCTAACAGAAAGAAAATGGGTTCGATGAGCGCGTCGAAATGCTCTGGAGAGCTTTAAAAACACGCTACCTGAAATCAGCACAAACGTAATTTAGTAAAACTTGCATAACTTGAGCTACGGTGCTACAAATTGAGCGCGGTTTGAACCCACGCGCAGCTAACGAAGAGATATATAACATAGTAAGATATGAGAATCATAAGGTAAGTGTGGAACTCTTAGGGTAATAATAAAAAGTGAAGACACTTAGTACTGAACATGAATAAAATAAGTTTTAAGTTTTGTTGGTTTATGGGAACCACTTAGCATCTTTAAATGTAATTTGTATTGTATTAAGCAATAGTATTCATAATTCCATAATAAGTTTTGAGTTATGATCACAATTAGTAAATTTCCTGATACAATTATTTTAAAAGTGCAAACGGTATTAAAAAGAAAAAGTTTTCTTGTAATTTCAAATAACTATTATGATATAAACTGCGCTTAATATCATATTTGATGATAACACATCAGTCTGGTAACGGGGTGTTACAGATGGAATGATAAACTTTTTGATTTATTAAATGAAATTGCAAAAATAAACATTTTCTTTACCACCAGTGTTCATGGCCTCGGAAGGGTACTAGACATTATTATGCTCGGTTCAGTGTCGAATTTGGAAACCATGGAAAGGCATAAGACTTTATTGCACCGGGTGCGGTGTTGAACTTGAGTCCCTATGATCTTGAAAGAGAACACAGACATTTGTGGTGTCAAGCACCCGTGAAACTTGATCTATAATAAAATAAGTAGGCTACGAATGATAGTGACCAAAGTAAAATAAATTATCTTCGGAATCTTCATACCCTTAACTTCTTATTTTTATTTTTTATCACTTTAATTGCTTCTTTGATATCTAACATGTTCTACTATATATTGTATCATTGAGATAAATTGTGTATAATGTGTTGTTTGGATGTTGTGATAAACTTTACAGGTATTAGAGTTTGCACGAAATTAATCACAATTTAGAAACAAAAAAGGGACATTTACAAAAAAAATTGTCATACTCAGTTCATCCTCTCTTGAGTCTGGAAGCCACATTTTTAACAATTTATAATTAAAATTAATAAAAAATGTACCAAGGAAAAGAATAGAACCATTTCAGCTTCTTAAAAAGATAAACTATATTTAGGAGGTGTCATTCGTGATGAGTGCGGTAAGTGGCTCGGCGGCTTTGCGTATAAATTAGTGAGGTGTTTTTCATTCAAAGCAGAATTATGGGGTGCCCTTATGGGGTTAGAGATGGCTTGGAATGCTAGATACCGTGACATCATTATTGAAAGTGATTCAACAAGTATGATCACTATGCTCACTAGAAATGGTGCAGCAGTCCGTGAGAATCATTTGATTTCCCGCATAAGGACATGAATCAATAAAAATTGGTCTGTGACTTTCAAGCACACTTTGAGGAAGCGTAACTCGTGCGCAGACTGGTTGGCAAATTTCATATTAGACTATGAAGGGCATGAAGACTATCTTATTTGTTTTTATCAAGCATTGATTAAATTTCCATATACGATACATTTTTTAAAATAAAAAAATAAAGTATTTTTGTTATTGTGCATGCAATTCTGACATGATGAAAAATTGAACAGTTTATGGAGTGATAAACTTTTTGATTCATTAAATGAAATTGAAAAAAAAAACATGTTTTTATTACGCCCATTATACTTTTTTTTTTTGAAAACCAAGGAAAGAAAAGAGAACTAATACATGCCTCTAACTATACGAGGCCAAGCACAACCAACAAGGTCACTAAAAAGGAAACTAGAGCAATTCTTCTTGAGGTTCCTCTAAAACAAAGTCTCCCGGCCTAAATTCAAAGCCATACTAGCTAAAAAATCAGCTACCCTATTACCCTCCCTAATATATGGGAAACATTTTTTATTACCTGCCAATCCTGGTCCAACAGCTTCCCTAACTTCGTATATTTGAGGGTGATTATCAGCAACATCATCATAAATCATCCTGATCATATCTTGAGAGTCAACTTCCAACATTAGTTTTCTGTATCCCATCGACCAAGCAATTTGAAGCCAAATAAAAGCTCCCCAAACTTCAGCATGAACTGGATTACAATTCCCCAGCTTCCTGCAAAACTTTTCAACCATCTACCAGTATCATCTCTAATAACACCACCACAACCACCAAGCAAGTTACCCTTTTTTAGGAACCATCAGAGTTTATTTTAACCCATCTAGGAGGAAGGGTTTGCCACTGAACCAAAATTTCTCTTTTGGTCCTAACAGGGAGCTTTGCTTTACAATGATACTACAATGAACATATTGTTTTTATCAAACATTGATTAAATTTCCATATACGATGCATTTCTTAAAATAAAAATATAAAATATATCTTCTTGTGTGTATGTAATTCTGACATGATGAGAAATCAACGGCTTATGGAGGGATAGACTTTCTAATTCATTAAATGAAAATTAAAACATAAACATTTTTTATTACGCCAATGGTACTACAATAAACATATTTGTTTTTATCAAGCATTGATTAAATTGGCATATACAATGCAACTTTTTTCGACACGGTGTCGGACACGCGGCCAACTTTTTCTAACACGTTGACCATTTCGACACGCGAATTTGACCGAGTCCGACACGCTCGGACACGGTCAAATGGCATTTTCGTAAATTTTTTAAATTTTTTTAAAAAATTATCTTTTTAAAAAAATTATTTTTTTAAAAATTAAAATATATTAATAAAGCTTCTACATGATCATATCAATTTTCTCCCTTTTTTTTCCTTTAAGTAAATAATAGATCATCTCAGCATCATCGTTGTCATTCCTGTTACGCTCTTACCATGTCTCCTCCTCCCTAATCTCTCTCTAATCTGATCTGATCTATCTCTCTTTCATCCCAGTTCTTGTTTTTTTAATTAAAGCTTCCACCTTTTATAATGTTTGATTGTGTTCTTGATGTTCTTATTTTACAGTGTATTCTTTTAGTTTAGGTTTTTGCCTTTTGTGAAGAAAGCTGCTACAATTTTTTGTATTGGGTGTCGGTGAATTTTTTTGCTGCTGTTGCCATTGGTTACATCAGATTTTTACATCCGACTTTGAATCAATTTTTCTAACGTGGTTTTTTTTGGATTAGAAAGGAAAGTTGAAAGATAATATTTTGATGGGTATTATTAGTTTTTTTATTTTTTGTTAAATTATTGAATATTAAATGAAATATACACTATATAATTTAAAAATGTTATTTAATATTAAAACGTGTCCCAAAGTGTCAAAATCCATAATTTTTTAAGATTGACGGGTCGGAGTGTCGTGTCGTATCGTATCATGTGTCGTGTCGGTGCTACATAGCTAAAAAGTACTTTATTCTTTTTTTTTTTCTTTCAAAATCTTGTGTTTGCAGTTGCATACAGTGGCACAAGTGCATGTCCGCCTCTGATCACATGTGCTCATGGTCTCCGAAAGGTATTAGACTTTATTACGCCTGATTTAGCATCGAATTTGGATACCCATGAACTTGGAAGGGTGTGAGACTTTATTGCATTGGGTTCAGTGTTAAACTTGAGTCCCTATGATTTCGAAAGAAAACATAGATATTTGTGTTGTCAAACACTCGTGAAGCTTGATCTATAATAGAATAAGTAGGCTTGATAGTGACCGAAATAAGATAAATTATCTTTGGAATCTTCATAACACTCAACTTTTTATTCGTACCACTTTAATTGTTTCTTTGATATTTAACATGTTCTATTATATATTGTATCATTGAGATAAACTATATAATGTGTTGTTTGGATGTTGTGATGAACTTTTTTTTGGTAAGTGGGTGTTGTGATGAACTTTTTTTTTTGGTAAGCGATGTTGTGATGAACTTTACAAATATCAGAGTTTGCATGAAATTAATTATATTTTAGAAACAAAAAAGGGACATTTGCAAAAAAAATTGTCATACTCAATTCATCCTCTCTTAAGTATGGAAACCACATTTTAAACAATTTTAATAATTAAAATTAAAAAAAAGTACTAGGAAAAAGAATAGAGCCATTACAGCTTCTTAGAAAGATAAAAATGTATAATATATTAGCACATTTAAAAGGAAATGCTCAATCTATGTAGAATATTTATTTTATTAAGCATGAATGTAATTGTTTTATACTAAGTATTTTTTATTATTGAAAAAAATAAAATATTTTTTTTGTTGTTTTTGTGTCATTGACAGTGAAGAAACTAAGGGTTTGCGGGGTATTATGTTGCATCGACACTGATACAGGACACGAGATACGATACACCGGCATGTTAATTATAAAAAATGCCACATTTCGACATGATATAACACGTTTTGATTTTAAATAATAATCTTAATATATATTAATATAATTTATATTTAATGCATATAACAACACATAATAAATCATATGACCAATCAAATATTCAAATTTCATAACATAAATATAAAGGAAAAATAATTTTTCGTACATTGTTAATTTTTCATGTCAAATTCCATAACAAAAAAAAACTGATTTATAATTTATTTTTTCATGTTTAGTTAATAAAATAAAATTTAGGCCTAAAAAAAAACATGTCGAAACATTGACCGCATGTTGGAAAAAGTTGATCGCGTCGTTGCTTTCTAAGTAGGGTTGGTAATCTTTTCTAATGCATTTTTTGAAATGGATAAAAATAATAAAATATTTTTTGTATTGTCTATTACATAGAATGGTGAAGAAAACATAGCTTATAACTTTTTATACAAATTTATTTGTTTCTTAACAAAATGAGAATCTATTTCACACTTTTATAATTTTTCATATAAATTTATTTGTTTCTTAAAAGAGTGAGATTAACCTTTATTTACTTCAAACTCCCCCACTTGTTACCACGAGTATAACTATTAACTTTGTTCTTATATATATATATATATATATATATATATATATATATATATATATATATATATATATATATATATATATATATATTCTGCATACTAAATATTAGGGGTGTTCATCAATCGATATAAACCGATTCAAACCGTGATAACCGAACCGAAAAATCAATAACCGAATAAACCGAAAATCGAAAAATCAAAAACCAATTAAAACCTGCAAATTTTAATTGGATTGAATCGGTTTTAGGATTGACCCAATATCTAAATAGTACTGTTTCATTAATTATTGTTCTAATATCTAAATAGTATTGTTTCATTAATGTGAAAAGTGAGTATCATTTATTTTTATTTTTTGGAGATAAGTGGGTATCATTTTAAAAGATGTAATGTTGTGTCATTTTAAAAGAGGGAAAGAGATAGATAAAGGAGGAAAGAGAGTTGAAAAAAAAGTAAAGGTGTGGGTCCCACTTTTTGTGAGAGTTAAATGATATAAGTTAAATGATATAAGTTGTGTCATTTAAAAGGACAAACTATTTTCCCTTCATTAATAATTTATATTATTCCGGATATATTTTAAACCCAATCCAACAAGCAAAATCGTAGGAACCCACTTTTTGTGGGTTGGGTTAGTCGATGGGCCTGTAAGGATCCGTAATGGGCTGAACGGCCCAATTACATGCATAGCGAAAACGTAGGTAGTTGCTACTCGATAACCGAACTCCCATCTTAGCAAAGACAGTTACCAATGGCGGAGCCTCTCAACACTGAACTCTCTTCCTCTAAAACCCTAAGCCCAATCAACGGTCACGATTCCACCTTCGAACCGCATCAAACGGCTCCGCAAGACACTCAAATCCATCATGAAAACGACGACGTCGTTCCGACCGAGAAACGTAAGAGGGAAGACGGTGACGGCGGCGGAGCCGGAGCCGGAGCCGACGCCGACCGTTCGCTCCATCCGCTGTGGAAGACCAGCCTCTGTTCCTACTTCAGGCGCAATGATGGCTCCTGCAGCCACGGCGGCGCGTGCCGCTACGCGCACAGCGAGGAGGAGCTCCGCCGTCGACCCGACAACACGTGGGACCCGACTTCCGAGCGAGCGAAGAAGGTGTTGAAATCCGAGGCGGGCGAGAAGTGTGACATTTCGGAGGGTGTGATGATGACTGAGGCCGTCGTCGACGACGAAGTTGACGGCGGCGATGACGGCAGTGGCTCCAATCAAGCGCTTAGTAAATGCTTAGTGCATTTGCCGAGGAAGTGGAGCTCCGAGAATTTGAGAAAATTTCTCAGTGAAGAGGCAAGCCTGTTTCCGAGTCTCTGATTTTCAATTTACTTAACATGTTTTTTTTTCTGATTCTGCATAATGAAGCATTTGATTCTCTTGTTTCCTTTTTCCAGGGTATACTTTTTAAGCACGCGAAGAAAAAGAAAGGTATGATGATTGGTTTCGTTACTTTTGAAGATGAAGAACAAATGAAGAGTTCATCTAAGGTAGTCAAGAGTTATGATTAATGATCCTTTTACTGCATTCAAAATTGTTAATTGATGATTTGAAATTATCAATTCAATAGGATTTAGAAGGAAAATCAATTGGCAACAAAAGGCTAAAGGTTGCTGATGTCATTCCTCGATCATTTGAAAAGAAAAGTAACTCCAGTGTTGCTTTCCAACAAGAATCCCCACAAAATATTGATACCGCATTAGATAAGGAGAATGAAGGGGTCGATGTTCCTTCAAATGGGGCATCGGATGCTGAAACAAATGATGATAATTTGGCGGTTGATGGTTCCGTGTCAAAGACAAGATGTTTGCGTGATGTAGTGACCCCTCTAGCTCATATGTCCTATGCTGATCAATTGGAGCAGAAGAAAAGCTCCCTCATGCAGATTCTCAAAAGACTTGTTAGTCATGATTTTTTTTATTTTAGTTTTTATCGTCATAGTTTTATGTATTACACGTATTTCTTACTTTTATGAAGAATCAGCAAACTGAACTATGAAAAATATTTCTTGCAGACTAGAAATGCACGTAAAGCTTGTCCAACTGGGATTACTCTTCCTGATTGGATTCTCAAGTCTAGGGAAATAGGTATTGTTTTATATCTTAGAAGTTCCTCCAAATCTCCAAGAACAATTTTAATTTATAATTCTGGAGTTTAGGACTGGATTAGAGTGATATTTTGGAAATATCTTATGCAGATGCTTTCTTCATAATTCAGTGCACCCTCTATGGGTTCTTTCTGTAATCTAGTTTAGTTTAAAAAGTACGGTGAAAATTTTAATGGCTCATACAGTTCTTTTGCCATTTCTTTCTCATGCATCTGCAGGTGGTCTTCCATGCAAACTAGAGGGTATAATTGCATCACCAATTGTAAATGGATATCGTAATAAGTGTGAATTTTCAGTTGGGTATTCTCTGAAAGGCAAAATAACAGTGGGCTTCATGCTTGGAAACTTCAGGTAATCCGCATCTTCTGTTTTTAGAGTGCTTTGCTTGTAAGTTGCTACTTGTATACTAAAATATTACCACAGGGAGGGTGTAACAGCAGTTGAGGAAGCAGTGGACTGCCCAAATGTTTCTACAGTTGCTTGCAAATATGCTACTGTCTTTCAGGAATTTTTGCAACATACTGAATTACCAGTTTGGAACAGATTTAAAAATTCTGGATTTTGGCGTCAATTAACGGTATAATTTTGCTGGATTTGGTGTTGAAAATTTTATGGCCCCTTTAATTATTGTTTTTGAATATGTGTTGGATATTTTTTTAAGGCTGCGTACAAGGATTGCCCTCACCCCACACTCGCTAGTCGGGTTTAATTAGGGAGTGGTTTTTTGAATATGTGCTGGATATTTGATTTTATTTGATTATATAATTATTTTTACCCTTTTTTGAAGCTAATTGGTTTTCACATTTCTCTTGTAAGGTTCGAGAAGGGAGGACAAATGGGAATGTTGTTGATGCTGATACTTTAGGCGGTATTGCAGAGGTCATGCTTATTGTGCAGGTCAATTTCTTTCTTTGTTTCTTTTTGGGTGAATGTGCAGGTTAAGTGTTTGCAATACCCTTTAGGGTGGGCAATGGTTTCTTGTCCATAAGTATATTTAAGGCTCAACGTGAATGTGAACATTCAGATGGAATAGGTTGACAAACCAAATTAATATTTGCTTGTATTATTCTGTAAAAATTGTATACTTGTGATATGGTTTATATGTAGGTGGACTAGACCCCTGATTACTTGAAGCTTATTATTTGTGTATATTTTTTTGTTTTTTAAAAAGTCATTCATAACATTTTGCCTTTGATCTTGATTATAGGTTTCTACTGCAAGTTTTGATGATGCACAAGTAGCTGCTGAATTTAAGAGGCTTGCTCAGGCATTTGTTGAAGGAGCTACTTCGCATTGTCCAACATTGCCCCTTACAGCTGTGGTTGTTCAGGTAGCAGCCCTTCTAATCCAAGTTTCATTTGTCGGAGATTGGTACTTAGTATTCATTGCCATACATGTTCATTACCATGTAATATAAATTGAAAAAATACAATGATGTTACTGTTCCACTGTTTGCTAGGTACTAGATATGTTTCTCTCTCTCTCTCTCTCTCTCTCTCTCTCTCTCTCTCTCTCTCTCTCTCTCTCTCTCTCTCTCTCTCGCTCTTTCTTTCAGCATCAGTAGATTAGGTTCCTTTTTATTAAAAAAAATTCCATAACATTACTATCTATATCAAATACCTTGATTTTGCATATGATATCAATTCTCAAATGCATGTTCCACAGCTAATCTCATTGAATAAATGATCTAAAATGGCTGGTTGATTCTATTAAATCGACTATCATTGCCTTTGGGCAGTATGGAAATATGTTTCTCATTTCAGCAATAAACCTATAGTCCATGTAACAACATCATTAGAGGCACTGCTAAATAATTGTTTCTGATGCACGGTCAATATGAATCTAGAGTAGTAGTTTAAGATTTTATAATTGTTTCCATGGATTAATAGTTTCTGCCTGAATTTCTAATGTCCCTTTCACTGGTTCCAGTATAAATTTTTGTCCATTTGCGGAGGTAGATATTTGATGATTTGCTTTTAATTTTGATGGACTGTTATGCTATAATGTAATTTTTTGAATGACTTCTGATGTTACAATTGGTTTTGCATGTAGGATCACCAAGGAATATCCAATGTAGCACCAGCTGATGCACCTCTGCGTTTAATTCCCATTCCTAAAGCAGTTGATGATCCTGAGATGGATGAAAGTAATAAGGCCATGGATGTAAGAATCCATGATTATATCAGCAATCTCCGGTTCTCTATATCGCCAACAGCATTTTTTCAGGTTGGAATGGCAATCATTGTTTTGCACTGATTTCAAGGGCTTTTTTTTTTTTGTCGTGGTATATGGAGTTTTGTGTCTACTTCTCCTTCAGGTTAACACTCTTGCTGCCGAGAAGTTATACTCACTTGCTGGAGATTGGGCATGCTTAGGTCCTGATACATTGCTATTTGATATATGCTGTGGGACAGGAACAATTGGCTTGACATTAGCACATCGAGTTGGTATGGTAATAATCTCCATTTAAGTTCCGTTCTTCTTTTTGGCTAGCAGGTCGTATATTTGGGAATTGATTGTTCATTGTTCAAAATGTGCCCTTTTGGAAAGTGATAATATGTGATATAATAATTACCCTTTTTTGTAGAGGTTAAATGAAACTTTCAGACCGGACAAATTTTCCTCAACCTATTGTCTATGAATTAAGGGCTAATTTTCCAAATTTTTTTATTTTCTACAAATTGCTTGAGCTAGATTTGTTTTGGATTCTTTCAGGTGATTGGAATTGAAATGAACGCTTCGGCTGTATCTGATGCTCATAGGAATGCGGAGATTAATGGCATAAAAAACTGCAGATTTATATGTGCAAAGGTGAGATCAGCAGTCTATTTTAAATCCTGGTTGAATTATATTATATCTGCTGCCCAGAAATAAGGCTCCAATTTTTAGATTGTATCACATGTTGGCACTAAGAGGGCAGGCCTGGAGCAGTGGTACGGTTGCTCCTTTGTGTCTGAAAAGTCACTGGTTTGAATCCAGTAAATAACTTCTTTACAAATATGCAATAGTAAGGTTACAAGAATTGTTCTCATGGAGAGTGATTTTTCATGATATGTTGGCATTGAAAATTTTATCTCATGGAGTTTTTGTCGATTTGATTTAATTATTTACTTGTAGTAATATTGGAACTTTTGAATGCTGGCTTTATGAGCAAACAGGCCGAGGACGTGATGGGATCCTTGTTAAGGGAACACCTAAATGTGCCTAAGGAACAAGTTGATGATCCTAATATCTCTAGTAGTGGCAGCGACATTCCTGAGGGTAGTGGGTGCCCAGAGCCTGAAAATGGTGACATGGCATATCATTGTTCAGAAAATGACAACACAGAAGTTGGAAGTGAGGTTCCGAAGGGTAGCACTTCCGAAAATGGGAATACTTCCACTCAACATTTTAAAAATGTTGTTGCTATTGTTGATCCTCCACGTGCTGGACTTCATCCTACTGTAAGAATCCTACTCTATAGTTTCCGCATTATATATATGCAAGTGATTACAACCATAATTCTAATAGCACATGGTTCAAAACATGGTATAATTTCCATGAATTTTTATTTTTCTTCTTATCTAGTTGTCTACCCCGTTTTGAAAGGGTTAATAGAGAGGAATGTTATATTTATTTGTCTTTTGAAGTACATAATAAGGTTTTGGAACAACAGAAGATTACAAAAATCAGGTTCAATTGGTCGAACAATACCTTCACTAGAATCAAAAAATAAAAGAAATAAATCAGGTTCATACTTTTACTTCCAATTCGACCAAGTAATATTGTTATTTGATGTCATTCACCGTCTGGTTTTGTGTGGTCCTGTTCCACAATTCTATGGAAATGATCATTATAGTGATTTTCTTTACATACCATTGTTCCAACATGTCTTCTGTTGGAATATTTTTCATGTTCCACTCGACTGCAGAATACAATACGGTATATGACGGTCCTCTATGTTGCTGAACGGATTTTTTTTTTTACCTGATTTTTATTTTTTTTTGGGTTATATTTTTCTCTTAAACTTGAGTTTCTGACTTTTGAATTGTGAAATCACAGGTGATCAAAGCTTTGAGAACTCATCCACGTCTGCGGAGGCTTGTGTTAGTTCTTGTTCTGAATTATGCTATACTCTTATTTAAGTAATTTCTATTTTTCTATGCAATCTAATTGTGCAACTTCAAATGCAGTTACATATCCTGTAATCCTGAAAGCTTGGTGGCAAATGCTATTGAGCTTTGTACGCCATCCCCCATAAAAATTGAGAAAGGAAATAAAGACAACAGAGGATGGAGAAACATGAGCAGTGCTGGTTTAGCACGGCATAGGGCCAAGTCTATGCCTATATCAGAGGCCTTCCAACCCATTAAAGCTATGGCTGTTGATCTTTTTCCACATACTCAACACTGTGAATTGGTTATGCTTCTTGAGAGATAGGTGGGCCAGAGTTTGGGATTAAGTTTATTTTGTTTGCTATTCTCAAATTCATTTCTCCGACATTTTTTGCTGCATTCTAATCGGTGATAGTATGTTAGTGCTTGTTAAATTTTGATCTTGCGCACTGTGAATTATGCTCAAGCATTACCTTCGATTTTGCTGTATGTATCATGAAGTATTATCTGCATCTTGTCCTTTTCATGGGGACCACCTAGTTTGATTATTTCTTGAAATTTATTTAGGGTTTTCCTAAATTATGCACATTCTTTTTAATTTCATTATGGTGCCTGGTGGGAAATAATTATTGCATCATATTAGAGCACCAATTAATCCTCCAAGAAGATATCTACGATTCATTTTAGGCACACTCAAATAAAGTTAGGGCGTGTTTAGATAAGCTTTGAAAAAGTCTTCATATATTTTTTTAAAGCTTTTTTTTCCCGAATCTATTCTTTTCTTGTGTGAAAAGCACGGAATTTTTCAAGTTCTCACCCCCTCTCCCAAACTTGAGTTTCTTTGAGTCTTTTTTTTTTTTTTTTTTATCTCGAAACAAATGAGAATTAGTGTTTTGTAGCGGTGTGTATAATTCGGTTCGGTGTTTTTAGCTGAACCGAATAGAATTAGAAGAAAAAAAAAACCAATTTGGAGAATTTAACTGATTTATGTTTGGGATCGAGTTTTTGAACCAATTTTAAACTTGTACAACAATCATATATGAACAATAGATCTAGTTCAATATATCAGATTACATATGGAAAAAAAAAAAACCAATTATGTTCAGTCATTGGATTTTTAAATTAGTTTGATTCGTAAATTGGTTTTTTTAGAATTAGTTTAGTTCATAAATTGATTTTTAAAAAATCAGCTAATTTCATGAATTGTTAAAAAAACTTTGAACCCTCCTTGTCATCGCTTTTCAATGTAAAATTGGAGAAAATCACAAAAACACCCAACAGTGTGTTTACTAACTTAACTCACAAAACTGGTGGGTAAAGGGGGAATTTTGCCCTTGTACAGCGTGATTTCTGCTTTAATTGTTGCTCAATGAATATGTTATAATTTCCCGTGGCTTTCGCCAACAGCATACGTGGTTATTTTTTTTTTTAATTTTCGTAAAAACATACGTGGTTATTTAGGTTGCACTACTGAGCTTCCTTTATGATAATTCTGTATAGATCTGGGAGTAGAAGTTCTTGCATTCTACTCCAATCTAATTAAAACGTAACACGTGATACAAAAATTTACTCTCTGCTGCCGAATTAAATTTATAATGTTTTCTATAAACCATCTAACAGGCACCAAATAATTGGGATTCAATTAAATTATTGGTTAAGTTGGAATAGTTTTGCTGCTGCAATTTCATTAGCGTGCATAGTTGTAATTTAAAAAGCATTTTAATACTTTTTGTATACTATATTACTTAAGTGTGTTATAGACGTGAGTTATTGTTATCTTTAACTTCAAGCACTGCTTAAAACTTTGGTGTAATCGATATTCACGTTTAGTGTTGTGACTCTTAGAAGTGGAACTTATTATGGTCAAGGAGTGGACAATTAGTGGTTTAAGTTGGCATTTCATAGTTTCGACATTTGTCTATCACGTCAAAACAATAATGCTCATCGCTGTTTAGATTGTTGGAGATGAGTCATCCAAATACACTTAACCTGATTTCAATTCGTGGACCATCTAATTTTCCATTTAAAATATGGACAAAGAGACTCATTTTCCGTGCTCCCACTGGCACTGGCACACTTATTTGACCCTCGAGTTAATACCAAACTAACGCAGAAGGAAAATCAGAAACGGGTCTTTGAATTATTTGACAAATGGAGTTATGCTAATAGTAATGTCAATTGAGATTTGAGAAATAACATTGTTTCTTTGCTACGTTGCATTCCAGATTTTTAAATTAATTGTTAATTGCTGCTACATTGAGGTTCATTGGATCTTTTGCTAGTGGTGCCACCATCAAACTCTCCGTATTTGTCTTGGGATCAAAGAACATTATATTCGAATTGGACTATTTGAATGAATATATCCATAAATTTATCGAATAATTAATTGCTCATGTGATTAATTATTTTTCAGATTTAACATATTTGTTGTTCATTCTTCTGTCTCTTTCATCTCTCTTTTTTCATCAAATAACTTTGTGGTATGTTTTTCTTATCATATATGAGAAAAAACATGCCTCTTGAGATTTTTTTTTGAGTAAATACTATTTTTGGTCCTCAGCAAATTTCACGGTGCCCGCTTTAGTCCCTAGCAAATAAAAAAGCTATTCGTGGTCCCAAGAAATTCAAAATGGACTCATTTTAGTCCTTTTGAGAGACTAATGTGGGTTTTTTTTTTAATTTGTGAGGGATCACAATTTCAACTAAATGGGTCCATTTTGAATTTCTTAGGGACCACGAATTACCTTTTTATTTGTTAGAGACTAAAACAGGCATCGTTAAACTTACTGAGGACCAAAAAGTGTATTTACGCTTAAAAAAAATAGACAAGCTTCAAATGTTTTGGGTCTATCTTATCTAACATGAGAGTCATTTACCCTAATAACTTTAGCTTGCAACACGTATAAATCTCTACTTTCTTTTTCTATCCCCGGGGTCCCTTTCTCCTTTGTCCAAACGTACTAGAAAAACTTCTAAGCACATATTCTGTATTATTTTAAAAATATATTCTCGTATTCGAATGCTTTTATTCCTTTTTCTTTTTTATCAGAAGTATTTCCTTTTTCTCTATTAGCGTTTCTTTTGACCGGTTTGGAATTGGAAGCTATGCAATTTCAAAATGTTCAAAGTGCTTCTCCCTTTTCGTTGTTTATGGCAACAGTGTCTTTTTCCCCACTACAAGTTCGGACTTTCCTTTTGTTGACTAAATGAATCATATATTTTACCTTATAGTAACATCCACCTAGCTTAGGTCCACTACCTCTATCTTGGGAGTGTAAAAGGTTATTTCATTTTTTTATTTTTATTTTTGGTGAAAAGGTTATTTCATTCTTTAAATTTTCAATTTTTTGCTCTTCCATCTCCATAAGTATACTTTATTGTTTGTTTGTTTGTTTGTTGATAGTTGTTGCCACCATTTCTTTCTCTATCAAAAGCATTTAGTATTAAAAACGTTATAAGTAGTTATAATGTTAATCAATTATGTGGTTTGAGTTTGGGCAGAAAAGTCAGGAAGAAGGAAACAAACTTATCTATCGACAAATGGGAATGAATGAATAATGAAAAAAAAAAAAAAACAGCATTTATAGCGCCGTGACATCTCACCCATCATAGCTTTCCATTTCCTTGTCATGAAAATGAACTGATTCCGTGATTGTGGGAGCGAGGTTATATTTATAATCTCTTCTTTTTTTTTTTATAATTATTTTTATGATTGTTGAATCAAAATTAAATCAACACACAATCTCTTACAACCACACTCATTTTTATATAAGTGTGACGGATAAAAATTTTCTATAATAAAAATAGGGGTATAGTGTTTTTCATTTTAAATGACACAACTTTGTGTCAGTTTTGGTGTGTTTTGTCATTTTTTCTAATTTATAAAAATAGAAATAAAAATAAAATGGAGGAGAGAGAATGTAAAAACACACCAAAACAACGTAGTTTCATTAAAAATGACATAACTTTGTGTCATTTAAAATGACAAAGATTTTTCCCTAAAAATAGAAATGGTTTTCTTCCTTATAATAATAAGGGTTTATCATCTATTATTTAACATGATAACAAAAATGTTCCTACACACATAATATTTTGTGGGGCCCGCAGCAAAAAAAAAACTCTGGCACGCAAAACGAATCTCTATAACATAATACAATCACTTTTCCTACAACATAACTCTTATAAAACCCAATAAATAAATATAAGGGATAATAGCTTCTCCGGAAGAAGTCTTTTCTACTGCTAAGTGATAATAAAAAAAGATACAACAATTTGTTTTTAAAGAAATAAAATAAAACATGATGGGTCCCATGATTGGATTTCTCTGCAAGAATGGGATTAGGGTAAAGTTGTTACCTGTTATGAATATAATTATCGATCTGTGGCCTGACTTATTTACAAAAAAAAAATATAAATCTGATTTAGCCTGTTTAAAAAAAATAATACAATAAAAATTTATCAAAACAAAACGTACAATCAATAGCACTAGTAATTCCATAAATATTCATAAATTTAATGTATATCCAAATAACATAATATAGAACAAAATCATTCAAAAAGTCTGTTTAATCAATAAAATGGGGTGAAATACATTGAAGAAAAAAGAAAGAGGCCTATTATAAGTAGTATAAAGAATTAAAATAAAAATAAAAATTAATATACTAGGCCAGCCTGAAATGCTCTAAAGACGAGCGTTTGAATTAAAACCTGAGACCTTTTTTATTAAACGAGTTTTTATACTAATTCAAGCCTGGTTCCGAGAACCAATATTAAACATGTAATCTCATGTCTTCACGAGCCAAACTAAAAATCTAATTCGTTTATCACCCCTAAATAGGATCAATATTGATTACCCCTAAATATAAACAAGCATCATCAATGTAAGTATGATGTTTTAAATTTGTTGGAATCGTAAACTTCAAATGTGACACATTGAATGTTGTGTGTGTCTCTAATGAAGCCAAAGTGTTTGTTATAATTCTGTAAGACATTTTCAGAAGGGGAAAGCAAAAGGGTACTCTTTATTTCAACCTTGAATTCTTTATTTTCGTCACATCAAAACCAGAACCTGATAAGCATCTCGTGGCAAAAGCAAAAGTAAAGGTTTTGATTAAGCTTTCTAAATAATCATAAGAGCGTCTACTCGAAATGCTTCTGTCAAGCCCCTTGTTTGATACTTTAATTTAAAACTATGGGAAAGCAAGGAAAGGAGAAAGTTAAAAAGGGTAATCTATCTTTACAATAATGCATGGAGAAAACAAAAAAGATGAAGAAAATCTTATCTATTTTCACCCTGTACACATATATATAATATATGGATTTTATAAAAGTTATGTTGTAGGAAATGTGATTGTATAATGTTATAGAGATTCGTTTTCTACCCCATAAAATGTTGTGAAAAAATGTTTCTTTTCTAGTTGAAAAAATGAAGGTGATTGAATAGCATTCACATATGAATATATTATTATTCAAAGAACACGAGTTTTGGAGGATTGAGTTAGGTATCTATCAGTGTCAATATAGTAATCATTGTTACTGCTAGCGTAGAAGAATTGACTCTATAATATATATCTACCTGAAGTTGATATGAGAATATATTCTATCAAAATGTTTGTTATATTTTAGGAGATAATTTTATATTTTACATATATTTAAAAATGCATGCGGCCCATGTGGAATCATATAAAGAGAAGAGAAAAAAAAAATAACATTAGTTCAACACACTTTGATGCAGTGTTATTAAATCTGGTCCAGGCATTGACCCGATCGGGGTACTGAGTCATTGGATCACTGATTGGACCGATGGGTCACTGATCGGACCGATGGATCACTGATCGGACCGGTTGACCCGGATATATATATAGATATATAAAAATATATTTAAATATGAACATATAAATTCAATTATATTTTCCATATCTAAAATGAATTAAACAACGTTCATTAAATAAGCTGAAAAACATGAAGCATAAATAAATAAAAATGTATACTATTTCTATGTCAATTTAAATTTCAACTCAGAATCCCTGTAAACATACCTCTCAATGACATTAAACTCATATTTTTCAAATTCAGTTACATTAAAAATGACATATGTCATAATCTCTTAATTTATTATTTTACAAATTGGTTCAATATTGGAAGGTCATTGTAAAAAAGTATATTAGCAAATAAAATTACAAAAAAAAAAATTAAAATGAGTTCTACATTTTTTTGACAAGATGAAATAATTTTGGTTATTTTTTTTTAAATGCATGACCCGGCCAGGTCACTGGGTCACCGGGTCACCGATTTTGACCGGGTTTGGCCGGGTTTTGACCGGGTCAATGTATGAGCGGTCCAATGCTTAACCCGGACCGGTCTGATGACCGGGTCACCGGGTCCCGGGTCGACCCGTCTGGGTCAGGCCGGGTTTTATAACACTGCTTTGATGTATATTTAGGAAATAAGATTATCTCTTACAATATAAAAATATTATTTCCATATTTTATACATAAAAATAAAAAATGGATGTAAAGTAGAATCACCTTTATGACATGTAGTGGTGCAGTTAAATGATGCTTAATCATATGGTTCCTATCAAACAGTTTATTATGCATTAAGACATTTTCAAACATAATGCACTAATTCTATGTGTGGGGTTGGACCCTGCTTTTACTTTTCTTTTTCTAAAAGATCTGAAATTGTTTATTTTATTTTATTTTTCTCCCACTTTTCCACTGTTCTTTCAGCTGGCTGAGTTGGCACTTGATTCTTTTGATAATGCAATGAAAGGACAAAACTCAAAGCAAAGAAGCGGGGTCTCTTGAAGTTGAAGTGAACATTGAACAAGGAACCTAACCCTACCGTTACGTTTACCTCTGGTGGCTGGAACACTGGCTACATTAATTATAATTATTTATCCCATGTGGCTGAACATAAATTTCGTTCAACCCTTTCACACTTCATAGTTTTCAATTTTTTTCTTCTTTTTTTCCAAAATGAATAATAATTTTCCGTGCATTCAATCTGTAAAATATCCCTAACATTTATATTAAACTCCTTAAAATAGTAATCGTAATCCAACGAATCTAATAGTTGGAACTAAAAACTTAACGCAATGTAACCTTTAAACTTTTTTTTGAATTTCTATAATGTGTGTTGGAGTGTCCAGAGACAGGGTTTGTGAATTATGCTATTCGTGTTCCCTTCTATGTTAATTTTGTGATGATCGAGTGTAATGAAGTTTCCTTATTAGTGTTATTTTTAACAAAAAAGAAACTACCTTGTAGGCTAGTCCTGTCCTTTGCACGTCACGAAGGAACAGAGACAATGTTACAATAATTGCGTGAATACAACGGCATTTCGTGAGCAAGTTGCTTCATTCACCTGCTTTCTGCAACACCACTAATCTCTTCGCTAAAAATTCCTTTTAAAATTATATTTTTCTTAAAAGTCGATAAGCAACTATTTTGGGTATGTTTGACCGTGTTCTGGTTTCTTGTTTTTAAAATTATTTTGTAAAATAGTTAGGAAACAGTTGTTTTCTATAATTTTTTTCTTTTTTTAAAAATTAAAAACCAAAACAGAAAACAAAAATAACTCATACATGTTCTCTAAATTTAATTTTAAAAACAAAAAAATAGTTATAATTTTCAATTTTTTTTACAAAACAGATCTTATCAAATGGGTTTTTTAATTTTTTTGTTATGAAAACTAAAAAACTATTTTTCAAAATAGAAATCAAACATAGCCAAATTATTTTTTGAGATATTCCAATCAATTTATCTTTTGCGACTACTTAGATGGTGAATAGAATCAAACACAACTCTCTCTCCATTGGCTCAATTCTCTGATACCAACTAAGTTATCATCATAAGCAACTATCTTATACATAGTTAGAAGTTGCATGCACTAAAGAAAACTATAAATTGACATGTGAAACTTATATTTATAATTTTTTTTTCGCCTTACCATATTTTATAACTTAATTTATTATTATTGAATCAAAATAAAATCAAAAGTTATAAAATAATATCAAGTGAGAGTTATTAATTTGATTTTAATTGAAACATGATAAAATGGGTATGAAAGATTATAAGAAAAAAAAAAAGAAATGATAACATAACTTATACCCTATTTGACACTATTCAGCCCAATCAGGAAGTCTCATGGGTTAATATGTAAATCGAGCTATAACCGTATAACAACTAACATGGAAAAAATCAAATCTCTATAGTGGTCGGTCTAAAGAGGCAATGTTATTATTTCTGCCCTAAAAACGGAGAAAAAAAGATGGTGATATGTTCTACAAGAGTACTTGGTATATAATTGGTTGTGTATTTCCTTTATTGTTGGAAATATTAGTTCTAAACCGTGTAATAAACTCAATTTATTGGTCCAAAACAGGCACAAATGTTTATACTCTATTTAATACAAAATAATATTTTAATATGTAATTAGTTTAATTTATATTTTGTATAAACTAAATTTAAATAAAAAAGCTTCTATAAATGAGAATATGTTTATTCTTATATTATAATAAGGATTTTATAAGAGTTATGTTGTAGAAAAAATGATTGTGTTATGTTATAGAGATTCGTTTTGCGTGTTGGAGTTTTTTTTTGCTGCAGGCCCTACAAAATATTGTGTGTGTAGGAAATTTTTTGTGGTCATGTTAAATGATAGATGATAAATTCTTATAATAATTTAAGATTATATAACCTACTTGAAAGGTGTATAGTCGTTTCCATCAAAGTTGGGAGTAGGAGTGAATCCGTGAATGTGACCGGAAGCTGCATCTTTTCTACCCTATATCTTTATCCCTTAACTTTCTCTATCCTCCATTCCTTTATTAATTTGGATAATGCTACATAAATATCATTATACTACATTAAACTTTTGAATAAGACTACTATGTGGGGATTATATTGATAAATTTTTCTTTTATCTTTTAAATTACATTATATCAAATTTCCAAATTACATTATAAATATAATTTTTTCGTACCTAATATTATATGATAATATTTATTTGACATAACATTATCCGAATATTTTATTAATCATGAGAATAATGCACAAAGTCATCACGCAGTGGAGACTAAGTGTGAGAGTAAGAGTGGCTAACCAAGTAGGCCAAGCTTCCCCACCACCAGTCACCAAAATTGTGTCATAAATGTGAGAACTTAGGTCTTTGTGCTTAATCACATTCACTTACTCTTATCTCTGTGACTATAACACATACACATATTTAAGGTCTTTCCTTCTCCCACTACCTGTCTCTGTCTCTGTCATCACTTATCTCTCTTATGCACTAAGCAATAAGTAAGTGGCATGGGTATGATTGGTGTCTTCAAGTTTTGAAATTTCTTGGCTATTTTGCTTGTTCTTGGAATTCCTAGTTCTGGGTTTGTATTCTTTTTGCAACACCAAAATGAGTACTGAGGAAATGCCTGTGAGTGAGGAACATGATGCAGCAGCTTCTTGTAGAAGAACAGTTTCTCTTCCAGTTCACAAGGTACTTTTTGCTATTCACTTGTTGCTGCTGCTTCTTCATCTTTACCTTCAACCTTGTTTCAAGGACTATTCATTATTTGAATCTCTTCTCTTTTTTAGTCATCTCATCTGTTTGTACTTTGATTTCATCTTCTCTTAGTTTTGTGATGATTCTTCAGACTGAGATCTTCTCATTTTTTCTTTTGCCATGTGCCCAACACTTGAACCAATCGTTATGACAGTAAAGTTTTTCTTTTTAAAAAAAAAAAATTGTTTTCAATAACTAGGGCCTAGGGGACTTTTGGCATATATATATATATATATATATATATATATAGGTAAAATCATTTCTGTAGCTGTACGTACAGCAATGATATATATGGTTATGATTGTCCACGTTTAATGTTTTTATATGATTCCCTGTATTTAATGCTTTCAAGTATATATATGGCAACTATTTGATTGCTGCACGTACAGCAGCGGCAGAAATGTTAACCATATATATATATATATATATATATATATATATATATATATATATATATATATATCTGTTTGTTTGAACTTCCACCAACTGTATCCGTGGGATATATTTTTGTAAGATAATATCTTTCTTTGTGTGAATTTTAATCATTTTTTATTGCTAGCATGTTTGTACTGATTTTGTTACGAGTCTGGATTTTTGGAAGGTTAGAATTGTGGTAGTTGTGTTTGGGAATAAGGAAAAGAAGAGAAAAGAGAGAAAGGAGTGGTATTATTGATGAAAGAGCAATGAATGAAAACAAAAAGGAAATCCTCTTATCTCACTGAGCACTCTCAATCTTACAACAAATCTCTAAAAGTGATTCTGAAATAGGAGATGATCCCATTTTATACAAGTGATAGGGCTTCACCGGAAAGCGACCTGTTAACAATCACTTGCTAACTGACTAAATAACTAAATTTCTGTCTAACTAACAAGATTGAGCTTATGTGTGTGCATGAAAACTGAGCTTGTAGTTGAATTTCACCATTGGTGGAATGTAATGTTGCACTCATAATAAAATTGGGGATATGAATTAAAAATCATTCTGTTAGAATTCTGATTTGTTGATTTAATTGAAAGCAATTGTACTTGAGAGGATTTCAAAATTCAATGATTGCATAAATGTTTATCATTCAAATACACATCCAATGCATTATATTCTTCCCTACTTTCTGCTGCTAAACAGCAGCAATTTGAGTGCTTGTTTATATTTTTCTTCCTTGTAATAAAAGATTCAAAGGGATGAATCCATTTCTTCAAATATTTATATAATTTGCAATCTCTGTTATATGCAGTATGCTAAACCGATATTAATCTTAAATAAAGGATCTGTGGCTGATATCTTTTATTAATATTGGTGGTTTGGTCCTCTGACAGTTTATTTGGTTCTTTTATTTCTAATTCATTTGGTAAATGTGCCATCATGCAAATCTTTAATCTATGAGAATGTGATTTTTGCATTGTTATTTTTATTTATTACAAGATTCCATGTTCCAAAACTATAGCAGTTTTTTCACTGGAGGGGGTAACAGAGAGGCTGGAGGGTGGAAGAATTTGCTTATTAAGAAGGCAGATAAATTCAGTAGCCCAGTTTTAATTAGTCTAATTCTATTGTAGTTTGGTGGGTTTCAAGCTTACTCTAGGAACTATGAAGCACCGATACTCATTAAGTATCGGACACGTATTGTATGGTATCGACATCCTGTATTATAAAAAACGTATCGAAAACGCCGTATCGGTGCTTCATAGTCTAGGAAAAAAGAGTGGGTGACTACTTTGATAGTTTTATTAGTTGTAATGTAGTTCAGTTGTATTTCAGTGCCTGCATCACTTATTTTGTCAATTCCATGTTGTGTTTATAGGTTGATGATCCAATGGGGATAACTGAAGAAACCACACATGTTCCTCCTCGGAAGCGACAGAATCTTCTCCTGGAAATACCGTCAAGAACACCAGACGAATGTTCCAAAGATTTTGTTGCAGTCAAAATGCCAATGACACCAAGTCCCACTCCCACACCCAAGAGAGTGAATTTTCTTGTGAGTTCTCGCTCTGTTGATGCTCCAACAAATAATTCTCCGGGGCCTTCAACATCAAAAGGCAAATCATCTATAAGAAACCTCCTACCAAAATTGAGTTTCAGGTATCGAACACCATTAGATATTGAAAAGTCTACTAGTGGAGCTCCAGAAATTTCCTCTTCAGGCTATCGAGAAAAGCCTTCAATCTCAAGATCATTGTCCCTTAGTAAGATATTTACTCCTAGGATTAAAAGAACGTCATCATTACCAGAAGAAGAAATTGGACATTCAAACCCAGAATCTGCTCATGCTGGAAGTGTTGGTGGTCCTCTAAATGTAAGACTTAAAGCAGTGTGATGATAAAATTTTAAAATGTCTCTTTTATATCTATAATTATTAGGTGTCTTGGATTTTCATTAAGAAATAATTATAGCATAGTGTCTTATATCTTTCCTTGACTTGTTCCACCGAAGTTATTGTTTCATAAAGATTTACTAGCATGGAATTTATTTACATTGAAAAATTACTTTCTACATTACATTTGAATAGAAAGTAATGTAGAATCTTGCACCATAGAAATAATGTTACCCTTTGTTTTAACCTATTAGTTCCTTTTATAGAAAAGAGAGGCCCAGAAGAAGATAGCTCGCTCTCTTTCAGTTCCTGTCAACAGCAAAGAAAAAAGCATAAGGAGGATGGATTCGTTTTTCCGTGTCGTTCCTTCTACTCCTCGAGTAAAGGAAGGAAATGAATTGTTGTCCACTTCTCCAACAAAGGATACTGGTATTCCATTATAAGCACTTGCATTTGCACTCATGAAAAATGAGGGAATTTTATATGTCAAATTTCTAATGGGATTATGATGCCAAGCATTAGTATTATTAAAACTTAAGACAAAATGTCAACAGAATATTTGTAAGAGTGCTTCCTAAGGCATATCAAAACACATTCTTTCGGAGTATCAGAATGCTTTCTTTATTTTTAACTCTTTCCTGACCTTCTTTCAAGGCAATTTTGTTTAATTTCCAATTTTAACACAATTACTGTTTCTTATCCTACGTGCGGTTAGTAACTAGCCTTAAATAATTTCTTGGTTCAGAAAATGACGGTTCTAATGGTGAAGACATACCTGAAGAAGAGGCAGTATGTAGAATCTGTCTGGTTGATCTATGTGAAGGAGGTGAGACCTTCAAGTTGGAATGCAGCTGCAAAGGTGAACTTGCTCTGGCTCACCAAGAATGTGCTATTAAATGGTTTAGTATCAAGGGTAACAAGACCTGTGATGTGTGTAAGGAGGATGTTCGGAACCTACCTGTCACACTATTACGGATCCAAAGCGTTCGCAGTCGGATTATTGGAGCAAATAGGTTTCAGCAGGAAGATGTAAATGGGTACAGGCATGTGTATTTACTTTGGTTTGATAAAGATCATTTCTGATTTCTGATGAATGAGTTATGACTATATGCTTCAATTAGGAGCTAAGTAAATATCATAGAATCTTACAAGATCCATACTTCAATAATCACGAACCAACATCCTGACACATTCATTATTTAACTAAAATTTGCATTACTTTTCCTTTGTTGCCACTGCTTTCATGTATGCAATAATGGTTATGACATTATCTAATGGGACCAACTTAGTTTTCTGTCATGCCTTGAAATTTAAGCAATGGACTTGCATGCTACCTCAAGAGTCAAACATAGTTTGTGATACAAATCATGTATGATACTTATGAAGTCAATATTTTTTCTTGGAATTCTTCAGCCACTACAAGTGTATTGTCTTTTTCTTTCAAGTGGAATAAAGTGTTCATGTTATATCTTTGTTGATAGATTCTTGTACTGTGGGTTATTACTACAGATTCACGCTTTCGTTTTTTTCTGCTCAATTTAATAGGATTTGGCAGGAAGTTCCAGTGCTTGTCATTGTTAGCATGCTTGCCTATTTCTGTTTTCTTGAGCAGCTATTGGTAAGAGCAACAATCCTCTCGTTTCTGAACTTTCAAGTTGCAATTTTGTATAGGCTCAGTTATTCAACTCTCTGCAGGTTGAAAAAATGGGAACTGGTGCAATTGCCATATCTCTTCCATTTTCCTGTGTACTGGGTCTACTCTCCTCCATGACATCATCAACCATGGGTAGGTTTGCAAAACATTGGTAAATATTGTCAATATACTTTTCCAGAGAACTGATCATCCTTTAAAATTTACAATGGTGAATTAGTCAAAGTCATTTGATCATGCTAGCAACAGACTGCACCTTTGGCAGATTTGTTTATCATTGATTAACATTATATATAGAGGTTTAAATCGTCTAAAATGATGTGGCAATTTCTGATAGATTTATGATGCTGAATGAGTCCTATTTTCTTAACAAGTAAAATTATAGATTTTTTATTCATGATGGCACTTATTTTTCTTTTTTTCTAATTTCAATATTTCATGATGCTAGATTGGGTTTCACTGATATATGCCAAACCTAACATTGTTTTTAAAACTTGTGTCCAGTGAAGAGCAGGTTCATCTGGATTTATGCATCTGTTCAGTTTGCTCTTGTGGTTCTCTTCGCACATATATTTTACTCCGTGGTAATGGATTTTTTGAGGGAACTATATTCTTGTTATCTGTATTTTTCACTTCACTTGAAACCAAGATTGATAAAATTATATGAGAAATAAATGGTCTAATGAATCAAGAGCTAGGTTTTCATCACTTATAGAAAAATGAGTGTGTATGAGATTGGGGCACATATGAAATTCTGTCCTCTGAAAATTTTTATTGTAACACAACAATTTCTTGGGAGATGTAATGGAACAATATATTTCCAACTAGATTCTAGCTAAGTTTTGGTTTATGCATATCCTTGTTGGAAATCGACAATCACACAAATCACAAACGAAAAAGAGAAGAGAGAGAATAGACACAGAGATTTACCCATGGTTCAACCAATTTAGGCTACGTTTAGCTTGTCTGTGCTATATTCACCTCACCGCCACTTGTTACAAGTCATTCGGTTTACAAGGAAAATATAAAAAATGACTAGAAAACCCTAACAGCAGCTATTCATGGGCCCAAGCCCAAACTACTAATAAAATTACAATAAATCAGAGGCCCACAACAGTACCTAACCTTTCTGCTGACCCCGACAACTAGGGCCCTCGTCAGCATGCGAAGTATGAGCCATACCCAACAACCCTGATACCACAAGCTAGTCACCCATGCCTAATTGCCAAAGAAGCATTAGCATTCTGACTTCTTTTATTTCTTTTGTCACCTGCAGGTTCATGTGCAAGCAGTTCTGTCAATTCTTCTTGCAACATTTGCTGGTTTTGGTGTGGTAATGAGTGGAAGTTCTATTCTTGTTGAGTTTTTTAGATGGAGAAGAAGATGGCTGGCTTTATCAGAGCTGCAACATGGCCCTCAACAGATGACACAAGCAGGACAATACCCTCAAACTGTAGACACGCCGCGTTCAGGCCCTCCCAATCCTAGTCAGCCAGTGTTGCAAAATCAACAGAACTCAAATCAGAGCTGAATGGATGTTTTTGTGGCTTCTTTTAACAATCTAGGGGCTGCAGATGGTTGTTTTTCATTCAGGCTTTGGAAGAACTTAATGTTCATAGGGAATGTTACTTTACATCTACATGAGACTTAATTGTACAGCTTATGTGTAGCACCAGAATGACTTAGAATATATAGCTTCTCTTGCTATGGAATTTCTGATTCGTTATTTGTACTGAGCAGTTCAGCACATTAAAACCAGAAGGCTTCTGGCCTTCTTTTTTGTAGTCTTGGGTGAGGGAAACAGTGATTTTGTTTTTTTGGTCAAACTGAGAGGGACAAAATTTGAGATCAGTTTGTGAGTTTGTCTTTAGAAGTTTTGATCATTCATGGGCCAATGCCATGTGTAATGAATGATGGAGTAAACTAAATGGAGCTTTATCCTGGAAAGGGGGATAACCCTCCTCAAGATTATGCAAACCTTTGTCTTAAAAGTCATTTAGACTTAAGAAAAAGGTAATGTAATATAAATTTGCCTCCCTTCAAGTCTGGTTTTCAAGTTTTCCTCTTTATTATTCCTTACGTATGAAGAAAACTTTTAATAGTTTTTAAAATCTGATTATGTATTGAATTAGTATTACATTACTCTGCTTAATGTTTTCCATATCTACATATTGCTCCATGCTGCTTATGAAAGAAACACTTGAATCATAACATGTTACACGTAAATTATCTCCACCCAGGAAATCTATTCTTTGTTAGTTTGACTAAAGCTACCATTGCATTTTTCAGAAAAAAAAATTTGTGATAATAATATTTGACACAATTAATTATAATTTTCATAAAAAGAGAAGTTCGTGTATGAGTAATTAATTATGAGAATTTTATAAAAAGATAACCTTGTGATACTTTGAGTGCATTATATATTTGGAAGTGCCAAAATAGAGGCACAACCACCAAAATGTCATTATTCACAAAAATTTACTTGAATCTCACATACCGATTTTTTTCTTCAAAATGTCACGTCACCTAACTTGAATCTTCACATACCGATTATGGACACATGACAGCATGGCCACGTAAGTCGCTGTACAGTGCAATGAGATTAGGTGACGGACAACTTTTACCATACGACATAAAATGTTAGGAAGTTTGGTGTGTTACGTGTTTGACGTTCAGGTAATTTTTTTTGAACTGTATGGTATTTTGGTCGTTATCCCCAAAATAGCCAAAGCTACAAGTTTGCATGTTTTACCCAAAAAAAATTTAGGCTAGACTAAATATTTCTTACGCTTGAAGAATTGAATCCCTAATTAAGATAGGCGGGGGCTCCTTTCATTCACAATGTCAAAAACTTAAAATAGACTTAGCCATTTACAAAATAAAAAAAAAAAATAGACTTAGCCCATTGGACAAGATTGTTGAGATATATTATGTATATGTAATCAGCAGAACGTTTTTTGTCTAATAAATTTATCACTCCTAAAAATAATTAATTAACAGTTCTAAAATAATTTAAATTAATAAAATTAAATTATATAGGCGAGACTAAAGTGGAAGCACAAAAAAAGTAAATCAAAGATTGAATCCCTAATTAACGCGATAGGGCTCGGGGGGGGCGTGTTGAGATATATATTCACAATGTCAAAAACTTAAAATAGACTTAGCCCATTGACAAGATCGTTAGTTTAGGAAAAAAAAAAAAAAAAACCTTTAAAAGCCGTGTTTTTACCTACCGCAAGACCAAAAAAAGAAGACATCATTCAACTCAACTTTTTTTTATTAAAAAAAGTTGATGATCTGTTTGGATATTTGTGTTAGTTTACTATATTAATGACTGTTATTTTATTATACATGAACCTTAACATAAATTTTAAAATTGAAAATAGAAAAATTCATCATAAAAACTTACAAAAATTGTGAGTCGTACTCTAACATTTACAAAGTCCCAATTTATAGGAACATTGACCTAAATACCATATTTTCTCCAAATTTTTTCTCAAAATCCAATGCGAATAATATTTTTTATCAGACCATCACACGTTTAAACTCAGCACACGTTCAACCTCGCTACGACTGTTAGCAAGTTTGGTCAGACCATGTGACATGTTCATATTAATGTACCAAACTCGCTATCAATAATAGCAAATTTAGTAACCTATAATTTCGTGACGTGTGACACATTTTGTAGAAAAAAGGCTGACTATTTTGACCAATAAATTTGCTACCACTGATAGGATACGTTAATGAGAACGTGTCATGTGGCCTAACCAAACTTGCTATCGATATAACAAATTTGAACGCGTGACACTCTCATAAAAAATACTATTGAAATGGTATTTATTTAGGCAAAATTTTTTAAGAAACGTGGCAATTTGGCCACTTTTCCAATTTATACTCCTCTAGGAAAAAGAAATGTTACAAGTTGAGAGTAATTTCTATCTGGATTTTTTTTTTTTTGAGTGATGATATCACTGATGACTTAACTAATAATATTAACATAATTTATCATTACTATAGTTTTTGAAAAAAAAAAACTTGCCACCGCCACATAAGTTTATGTATTCTTTATCAGAATATAATTGATCTCCCTTTGAATTTATATATAGACATCCATACAATTGTGACTAATAGTAGTGACACAGGTGATGCTGAATACTTTTTTTTTTTTTGGTGATGCTGAATACTTTACATAAGCAATAAGCTTACACAAAAAGATCAAGGGAAATATTTGATGTAGGTTATATTTATAAATTTTTTATTTATAAATTTAAAATCAAATGTTTTACTTTTTGATATGTTGAATTTGTAAAGAAAAAAAAATTATTTTTTTCTTTATATGTCAACCTGGCAACGGGAGAAGTACCTGCACCGGGTGCATACAAAATGCGCTCAAGATCAAGATGGCACAAAATTGGCCACCTTCGCCTTTGTGCTTAAGTTTCCTAAAAGCAATGATATTTTATGGGTTAATTAAAAGTGTTTAATATTTTTTTGTTGTAAAAAATATTTATCTTTACACTTACATAAAAATAAATGGCTACTATAAATTATTTATTTTTCTCCTTCTTACAATAGAACTCACTCAATTTTATGAGTGTGAGGGAGAAACATTTTTGCGGGCAGCAGAAATATTTTATATTTAATTAAAAAGGTTGTAAAAGTTTTGAAAACTTATTTATGATTTTTAAATTATAAATTTGCAAAAAATAGCAGATCCATTTAATAGTTTTCTTTGAACTTGGTAGGTAAAGTGAGAGAAATAAACAAAACGATGTGTGTCTTTTACAAACGTGATATTATGAAGCATAGCATTGGTGAACACACATTTAGCATAGAATGAATATTTCAACACGAGGAGGACTGCTTCTTCTCAACGCTCGCCTCTTTCCCAATTTGTCCTTCCGAGGTGCCCTTTAGTCACAAACACTGTCAGTCTCTTCCTCTGTGTCTTGTTTTGAACTTCCATCAAACAGTTGGTGTGTCAATCAATAAATTAACCAAATTTGTGACCCTTCAACGCCTTTTTTCAAATTCTTGAGTTTCATGGCTAAAAATAATTCCTTTGATGGCATTTAGCAACAAAAATGTTAACTTTATGCAGTATTGTACCTTTGGTGGTCTAATCTAAACCAAATTCAGTTCTGTATGTTGAAGTTTGAGCTTGGTCATGGTTATTTCTTGTTATTGTTGGGATTGTTATTGAATGTTGATAGGTCTGACTGAACGAATGGCACTTGTGCTTTAGGGGTCACAAGGTTGACGCTTGTTCCACGTTTGCAACAGAATCAAGGGCTGAGAAGGGGTTTTACCAAAAACATGGCTTTGAGTTTGGATAGTTGTGACTTGGGACATGAAAGCAAGAATGGGGTGGTTCATCCAGCAACAGATTCTTATGCTGCAGAGGCAGTTGAAGCTTTGAAAGCTGGGAAGGTCATTGCAGTGCCCACTGATACACTTTATGGATTTGCTTGTGATGCTTGGTATGCTATTTGAATTTTATGCTTAAAATCCCTCAAGCTTCATTTTTTTTCTGGCCTTTAGTTTCTTTCATATATGTTACATCTTATTTTTTCATTTTTCCTGATTTTTCTTAGTTAAACTAAGTGTTACATAAATATAATATAAAACTATTAATATGACATTCATCTATCATCTATCAACTTTTGGGTTGAAATAACTTTGTATATGGTATGACAGCCTTCATGACCAAGTGATTACGAGTCTGATCCTTATCGTCCTTATTCTATTAATAAATAATTAAATATTATGGAGTTTCTTAGAATAGGTAGACTACTAGATGAGACTATGCATTGTCCACCGCTCAAGCCTAAGTGGCACTATGTATAAGCATTACTATAAGTTATGATATTTTCAATTATTTGGTGTGACTATACAATCAGATCTTATACTATCATCAGACCTTATCCTATACTATGCACCAACATGCCCTAATGGACTTTTGTGTGAGTGGTTATGTTTAGATAAATATAATATAAAATCATTAACGTGGTCTTTACTTAACTGGATAAGCTTTTGGCTTGGAGTTGTTCTTTATAGTAAGAAGCCGTGAGTGTTTTACTTTTACTATATTGGAATTCAGTTGTACTAGGTTTAAAATTCAAGCTTGGCATAATCAAGATAACAGACAAATGGGGAAGAAAATAAAAAGTGACTGATGAAGAGAATCTTTCTTCTTGTTGTACCTTCTGTAGGGAAAAATGAAAACGCTATAGCATTGAGTAAGAATGAAGTTATAAATGCACCACTAGATTAATCTATTTTCAATGAAATTCAGTAATTGAATATGAATTTGGAGTGTGGCGAGCCTTTCTTGTGAAGAGCATCATGTGGATGGACGCTTAGCTGTTGGTCTTACTGGGTTCAAAGGGGACTATAAAACTATTATAAGCCTATAACATTTCTGTTGTTTTAATTTGTGAGCCTAATATTCAGTTGTTCACAATATTTTCTGACAATATATCTGATAAAGTTTTGTGTAAAAAGATTTTTTAAAACAACCTTCAATAAAGTTTAATCTTTAAAGATGTGTTTATTGCAGTCCTCCATGAAAGGAAGCAGATGAATTATTGCGTCATGTTATATTGCTATATCCATTTCATACACGTTTTGATAAAATATCAATTTTCTACATAGACATCAGATGTGAGAAAACTTGGCTCCACATGATGCCCATCCTTCTGAATGCCTGCAATATGTTTTATGTGTTTAAACAATATGCTTAAAATCTCATTTGCACTCCACAGTTTCCACATATTTAGACCAACCCTATTTCTCTGTATTCAATTGCATTCTGAGTGATTGATAATTACCTGTTACCTATCTTGGGGCATGTTGCTAGCTCATTGGAAGCAGTTAACAGGATTTATGAGATTAAAGGCCGTAGACATACAAGCCCTCTGGCTATTTGTGTTGGAGACGTATCGGACATAGAACGGTTTGCTGTCACTGACCATTTGCCTCATGGTCTGCTTGATTCCCTCCTACCAGGGCCTGTTACTGTTGTACTAAGACGAGGTTTGTAAGTCGTATATATAACATGCATTTAAATCAAGGGTAAAGTATTTCTTAAGTCAATGGAGATAAGTTATTTCCGGTGAGCCCAAAACGACATTGTTTTGGGGCGGAAATCAAGTTATTTTTGTAATTCAAATATATTATTCATGGTTATATTAGTCTTTATCATTATAATTTTTTAATCTTATAACCAAAACAACGTTTTGAGCTCGCTGGAGATAATATCTTTTTATTTTTCCTTTAAATCAATTAGTTCACAAAATTTGTTTGAAGCAACAATTTAGTCTTGTTTCTTCAACCCCTTTGTTCAACATATCTTCTATGAAGCTCAGATTTTTTTTTTTTGTAAAGATCCTATATGTTGTCTGATGGTATACTTGGATATTTTACAGGAGAGTCAAGTGTTCTTGAACGAGCGTTGAACCCGGGATTTGATAGTATAGGAGTTAGAGTGCCCGATTGCAATTTCATCAGGATCATTGCCCGTGGTTCTGGAACTGCTTTAGCCCTTACCAGTGCAAACCTAAGTGGACAGCCAAGTAGTGTTTGCATCAAAGATTTTGAGAACCTCTGGGAACATTGTGCTTTTGTTTATGATGGTGGTTTGCTTCCATCAGGTCCTGCAGGTTCAACTGTTGTGGACCTCACTTCACCACACAAATACAAGATACTTAGACCTGGAAGGTAGCCGAGCTAAACTCTTTTATGCTGCATTGTTTAAAATGTGAACTGTGCTATGGCAAAAACTATTTCTTTTATATAATCTTTTTATCTAATATTGGATAGAAATGGTGGGATTTTTATGTTCTAATATTTCACCATGGATATCTAAAAATGAATGATACTAGATTCATCTCCAGTTAGGAGAACTTACTTTTCCTCTCCTCTGGTAATGTGTGGTCCTCTGTGCAAAATGCGTCTGAAACACAATCATCATTTCTGTTTGAATCTTTTTATTAACAAAAAATGGCTCAAAACTACAGGTTCTGTAAGCAGTATGATAGAATGTCTATCAACTCGGGTTATTTGTTTTGAATAAACCAATTCTCAGTCTTCGAGTATTATGTACATTTGTTATTTTATAAATATGAATTTTGGGGCAGGATATTCTTACACCGGTGTAAGAGTTAGAAGTCTTACACTCAATCTTGACCATTGATTAACTTGTATCTAATGGCTCATATTACTAAAAAATTAGAGCCCTTACATATAAGTGAGATTAACAGATAAGATTGAGAGTGTAACTTACACTGGTGTAAAATGATCCTGACCCATGAATTTTATGTTGCATTACAGTTTACATTGATTGTGTTCTTGTTCCTCTGCTATTTGCAGTGCAAAGGAAGAGACAGTTGCCATCTTAGAGAAGCATTCTTTCATTGAGGAAGTGAACACTTAAATGAGCTGTGATTCATGTGCAGTGCCACGTTCTAGGCCTAATGTTTCACTTGTAAAAAACTATTCTTTAGCTTGGACATGTGAGAAGCTGTCACCGAGCCTCCTTATTTCCATAAACTTTTTATACTTTACTCCCGCAGGATCTCTTGGATGTATGAACATACATTCGACATTATTGGAATCAAACATACTATGTCTTTAGTTGTTCTAGGTTTTTTGTATCACATGATTCAAAATCTTATTATGTTTTGCAATAATAATGTCACGTTTCGAGAACCTATATGTTAAAAGGCAACAATGAAGATTATCAAAATTAACATTTAGTTAATGAAAATGATAGAACCAGGAAACTGGACAACTTTCTCACTAGTTCACTTGTGCAATTATTCTAACAGCTGATACATTATGACCATGGTGGATTATGAATTGAAGCACTGCTTCTGTATCTGTAACATATTAGAAACATAAAGCAACCACTTGTTATCATGTGCATAACATGTTTTAGTGTTAGTCAAAGTGTTGCTTTTGTATTGGAATTCATCAGTATGACTAGAAAAGTCTCTCTTTTTGTACATGTAATGAGGCACTCAAAAGTTTTACTGTAGTTTTGGCATTTGATTGGCCAACATCTCCTGTTTTATATCTATCCTATGTAGTACTGACACGGAACACGAGATATGACACGACACTCTGACACGTTAATTTTAAAAATGTTAAATTCCGACACGTTAGGATATGTTTTACTATTATATAATATTTTTAATTTATGTAGTGTATATTATATTTAATATTCAGTAATTTAACAAAAAAATAGAATTAAACTTATAATGCCCATAAATTTTGTAAAGAAATATAATATATCTAAAATGTTTATATTAAATTCAATAAAATCGTAATTGTAATTTAGCGAATCTAATAGTTAGAATTCAAAATGCAACACAATGTAACCTTTTAACTTTTTTTTTGACTTTGCAACGAGTTTGAGTGAAGAATATAGGCGAGTGTCGACAGCTCCCAATTAAAGATGGGGTCGGGGGACTCTGCAACTGCATTATGGATACATATCAACCAGAGTGTGTTTGCTGTGTCCCCACTAATGACAATTATAGTAATATGGAACAATGCCAATTCGATGACCTCAGTGAATGCAAATGTTAGATGTTATGGCACTAAGCATCATCATGTCACCATCAAGGCAGGAACACTTGCAGATACTTACTTGTATGACTCTGGTTGAAAAAGATGTTAGCCTAAATAGACACAAAAATCATAAATAGGGTCTCAACATTTTAACAAGGTCTTATTATTTTTATGGGTTTAAAATTATTTCTTATACACACATAAAAATGTGTGAGGCAAATGTTTTCTTTTTCGCTCTTTTCTCTTCACATGAATTTTACATATTTTTATGTATACAATTTTTATTTCCTATAATATGAAAAATATCAAATCCTATTTATATTGTCAAAACTTGTTGAGTCTCAAATAAAAGAAAGGTTATTCTATCTATTCTCTTTTTTAAACTACCTATGCCGATCACTTCTCAACATTATTATATATCTAACGATGTGATAAAGTAGGTAAAGGTAGACAGAAAAAAAGTAGATAGAATAATCTATCCCCTCAAATAAACAGCAAGATAGAAAACAGATAAGAGAAGTGAGAGAAAAGGAGAAATAGAGCTTAAGACCATTCTGAACGTTTCTTGCCAAAAATTTAGTAGCTAGCATTACTCTTCCATCTTCATAACTAGGGGTGGCAAAAATGAGCCGCACAAAACGAGCCGGGTTGGGTTGGTAAAAATGAGCTGTCAGCTCGATTTAGCCCGACCCGAGCCAACCCGAGCTCAAACGAGCCAGCTCGCGGGTTGAACGTGCCAGCTCGCGGGTTACTCTTTTTTTTTTTTTTTTTAAGGGTTATGTTTGCTTAACTATATATATATATATATTTCCTTCCGTCACATGCCTCCTCCTTATACATACTGGATTTGAATTGACTCATAAAATACTTGGTTTGTTAAAGGAATGGGGCATACAGAAGAAGATTTTTACCATTATTTTGGATAATGCATCTGCAAATGACTCTATGGTTGGTGGTTTGAGAAGCCAATTGAATATGCAAAAATTGTTGTTATATGATGAGAAATTTTTTCATGTGCGTTGTTCTGCACACATATTGAATTTGATTGTTCAAGATGGATTATAACAAGTTGGTGGTGAGAACATTATCCATTAGGCAATCAATAGTTTTGGCAATGTTGATAATTTTATACAGCAGAACAAACCACAAAAATTAAATTTTTTGAGCCAACCCGCGAGCCAATATTTTGAGCTAACCAACCCGCGAGCCAATATTTTGAGCTAACCAACCCGCGAGCCAACCCACTGGCATCATTTCGAGCTAACTCGCGAGCTTTTTTTGAGCCAACCCACGAGCTTTTTTACGAGCCAACCCGCGAGCTGATTATCGAGCTAACCCGCGAGCCAACCCTAACCCGGCTCGGGTCGAGCCGGGTTGGATTTTCTGGCTCATTTTTTTTTTCGAGCCAACCCAACCCGACCCGTTTTTTTCGGGCTGAATGCGGGTTGGGCCGGGTCGAGCCGGGTTGGCCCGTTTTGCCAAATATATATATATATATATATATATATATATATATATATATATATTAACAACTATACTATATATATATATATATATATATATATATATATATATATATATATGGTTTCATTAGTGTTATGTAACATAATGTAAGTGTTGTTTCCAAAGGGAGAGAGAAAGTGGAATGATAAAAGAGAAAGAAAAACATGTGGACCCCACATCTTTAATGTGTGTGTAGGTAAGTGAAGTTATATTATGTTAAATGATAAACATAAAACCCTATATATATATATATATATATATATATATATATATATATATATATAGAGGCAGGATCCTTTGACACCAGTGTCAAATTTTAAATTTGACACCTCATCTGAAAGCCGTTAGATAAAAAAAGATCAATGGAGTCACATGCTTACAAATCAGAGCTGTTGATCTTTTTTGATCTAACGACTCTCAGTTGAGGTGTCAAATGATCATACCTCATATATATATATATATATATATATATATATATGATAAAATCATTTCTGCAGCCAACATATATATATATGTATATATGTATATATATATATATATATATATATATATAGGATATATATATATATATATATGTTTCATAGCCTATGTATGTATGTATTTAATTTATTAAAATAAAATAACATAATAATATTTATTTTATGTGGCAAACAGGCAAAGGACCAATACCAACCCTAATTTTTATGTGCACCGCCGCGTCTCACTCTCGGCCAACGTAGCACGGACACGCCTTTTTTGTCAAAATTTACGTGTCGGACACGTGTCCGACACGGACACGTTCCGACACGCTCGGACACGCGTCCGACACGTGGTCAACATTTGGGGACACGTGGTCTCCGCACGTTCGGCCTTTCATAAAATGTTCTGACACGCAGTCAACGTTCGGAGGCTTATAGGAAAGTCTTTTTAACAAATTTTATTAACAAATAAAAAATAATTTATAAATTAATTTTTTTCTAGCCTAAAGCCGTGTAACAAAGTACAAAAAATTATTTTTATTTTTATTTATTTAAAAATAAAATAAATATAATAATAATGTGGCAAATATAAATTATATTATATATATTAAATTTTTTATTTAATATCAAAACACCGCCGACATTTTTTAGAATTAACGTGTCGGCGTGTCGTGTCGTGTCGTGTCCCGTGTCCCGTGTCCGTGTCCGTGCATCATAGCTCTCGGCTTCGTCTAGGGTATTATGTTGACTTTTTCTTATTTGTCATTTTTTTTCTTATGAGAAGTACTAGTGCATGTATGAATGGAACTTTTTTTGCTCTATACAATTATTTTATTTGCTTAGTATCTACAGTGGGAGGCCTACAAGGCCTGTAGGCCATGTTAGGCTTTCTTGTTTTTTTAAAATAGGTCGGACTTGGCCTACAAATAAAGTCTTTAATAGGTCAGTAGGCCAGATAGGTTGAAATTTTTTTTACGTAGGCTTGGGCCAGGAAGACCAAAGCCCAGCCCATTCACACCCCTAACAACAACGACATGTGTATGGTTATGATCCCCCACATTTAATGCTTTCATCATTTGTATGGTTATGATTCCTCACATTTAATGCTTCCAAGTATATACATGACAAGTATTTGATTGTTGCACGTCCAGCAGCTGCAGAAATGTAAACCCATATATATATATATATATATAGGGAAAAACATTTCCACAGTTTAATACTTTTCTTCATCATTCGTTTTGATAATGAAGGGTGTTTATGTAATTCTAGGTGAATTAATGAAGGTGTTATTGTAATTTTATTTATTTTTATATCATATATATTTTACTGAAACACCTTTCATTAATTCACCTAAAATTACATAAACACCCTATTAATCAAAACGACGTGTTTTGGGCACGTAAACATCTGCTGCTTGAGAAATGTTTACCCATATATATATATATATATATATATATATATATATATATATATATATATATATATATATATATATATATATAAGGTAGGATCCTTTGACACTAGTGTCAAATTTCAAATTTGAAACCTCATCTGATATAGCCGTTAGATCAAAAAAGATCAATGGTGTCACATGCTTACAAATCAGAGTCATTGATCTTTTCTGATCTAACGGCTCTCATATAGGCGTCAAATGATAATATATATATATATATATATATATATATATATATATATATATATATATATCAAAAATTACATATTTTATGTTAAACGTTACAAAATAAGTAATAAAAATTATACTTTTATAAGTTAGTCTATAATTTTTAAAAAATAATGCCATGCAGACCCAATAATTAAACTATATATATTGTTAATCTGTGTAAAATATGAACAAATTATGCTCCGCAAATATTATTGTTCTGAAAGTTGGACTTTTCCACCCTCACAAAATATAAATTTAGATTGTATCTAATACATTTTAAAAAAAAGGAGGGATATTTTTACTACCAAAATTTTCCACTATCAATTTATTACCTATCTAATCACTATTGGATCAAAGAGAGAGAATGCTAAAAAGTTTTTGAAAAAAGAGAAAATGTTGATCCAATGGTGATTAGATACGTAGTAAGTTGGTAGTAGAAGATTTTGGTAGTAAGAATATCCCTCCTTTTAAAAAAATCAATTTAATACTGGGAATAATTAAGCAACTGCCAACTGCACGCTATTTCACGATTCACGTAGCAATATACATGTAGCACCGATACTGACACGAGATACGTGACACGATATGTTACGACACGACACTCTGACACGTTAATTCTGAAAAATGCTAGATTTCGACACGTTAGGACTCGTTTTGATATTAAATAATATTTTTAATTTATGTAGTGTATATTATATTTAATGTTTAATAATTTAACAAAAAAATGAATTTAAACTTATAATATTCATAGATTTTGTAAATAAACATAACATATCCTAAATATTTATATTAAACTCAATAAAATGATAATCGTAATCCAACGAAACTATAGTTGAAACGAAAAATTCAATGTAATGCTACTTTTGAATTTTTTTTGAATTTCTATAACTGCAGTGTCGGAGTGTCGAAGTATCGAGAGTGTCGGACATGACACGTCAGGGTTTTTGAAATATCAGTGCTTCATAGGCTATATGATAACTGCTTAACCGCTTGTCTCCAATATAATATTTTCATTCTTTTATTGAAAAAATAATGACAATAAACTTAAGAGGTAGGATCATTTAACACCGGTGTCAAATTTGAAATTTGACACCTCATCTGAGAGCCGTTAGATCAAAAAAGATCAACGACTCTGATTTGCAAGCATGTGACACTATTGATCTTTTCTTATCTAACGGCTCTCAAATAAGATGTCAAACTTCGAATTTAACATCGGTGTCAAAGGATACTCTAAACTTAATGCACAAATTTCTAGTTAAACTTTAATCGATTACTTCACGTATGAAAGTCTTTTTCTTCCACTATCGTGTTTGAGTTGAGGTGCAATCGGCCTTATTATGCCCTGCCACTAATAAGAAGAGAGATTTATTGTGATTTTGAGAATACTTTTTTTGGAAAATACAGCTCAGTTGTTGCTGCAAAGAATTTTTTTTGCAGCAATACATAAAAAAAAAAGGGATTCACTTATTTTTTTTGGCACTAACTCATTAGGAATTTTTGAGATTTCAATTGAAATGATTATTTCTTTAAAAATTAAAAAAAAAAATTATGAAATATGTAAGAGCTGTATACCGCTATCACTAAGGGAATAACATATTTCATTTTAAAGGATATAAATTTATATCATTTTAGATATTTCTGTCCATCAACGGTTATAATTATTGAATCAAAAATATTAATTAATTAATAATAAATTTGACGCATTAAATCTAATCCAATAGATTATAACCGTTGATGGACGGAAATTAACTGTTAGAATCTAAAATGATATAAGTTTATATCCTTTAAAAAATAGACGTTTTTCCTTTGAAATTATTATTAATCAGTGTTTAGTTTGAAAATATCAGTTCCCCTATCATAATTGTACCTAATACTTGTTTATTTTCAAAACTTAAGTATGCACACTTACGGATAAATTTTCACAATCTATATTAGAAATAAGGACCAAGAGAAAATTGTAAATTGCAAAACGATGGGAGTGTCAAGTTTAAAAAACCTGTTGCAATCATTCATACATCACAAAGAATCAATAATCAAATTGAAAGAAAAAAAGAAAAGAAAAAAACCTAAAATTGTATAGTGAACACTGAATAGTGAATAGTATAACCTGTGGCGGAAGCTAAGAGATGACAAATCAAAACGACATGTAACACTCTATCAAGGCTTCTACAGAATTTCTCTCCTTGCTGTGTATCCGTACTGAGATCGTTCCATGTTCTGCCGGCGCTTTCTGTACACCAACACTCCCACTCCAACCGCACCAACACTCACTATCACTCCCACCGCTATCCCTGCCTTCTTCCCGGAACTCATTCCTCTGCCGGATGATTTACCGTCTGCAACGCCCACACCGGCGTGGCGGCTAACTCCACTATCATCTACTTCCGCCGGAGATGAAGATGCCCCGGGCGAAGGAGCTGGAGGCGAATCGGAATGATGAGGCGCCGGAGTTGGAGATTGAGGTGAACTGGCCGGGGAAGGGTTCGGAGCAGGAGCGACATGAGAAGGAGACGGAGAAGGCGGTTCGGAGGATGAATGCGGCGCCGGAGCCGGAGCCGGCGAGTCGGAGGTGGCAGTTATGTTGACTAGCAATGAAAGGAGGAAGAGAAGAAGAACGGAGAATCTTGCGATTGCAGGATTCGCCATGGATTGAATTGAATAATGTTGGATCGGGAATTGAATTGAAATGGCGGTGACTAAGGAAGAAGAAGAGAGAGAGAGAGAGGGAGAAACTGTTTGAACTTTGAACAGAAGGGAAATCAAGTAGATCTGAAGAAGTGTGGTGTCAAAAAATAGCAGTTTATTAAACCTCGAGATGCGGAGAAATCGAGGGGTAAAGATTGGAAGAAATCTGAAGGAGATTCCAGTGAGGTATAACGCGTGGAGAGTGCAAAATATTCGCGATGCACTAGAAAGTAAATGATTATCTTGAAATGTATATGAAATCAACAACGAAATAATAGCGTCATAGAACATATTCCAATTTTTTGTTTTTTTTTTTTGCTTTTTAAAATTACGAGATCCCAAATATATTTATGTCATATATTTATAAAAATTTGTAAAATACTAATTTTTTATTTAAATGGAAAGTTTTTGCAATTTTCACCGACTATATGAGATTGTTGAGTACTTGTGTCTATTCTTTAGAAATATATTTATGCAGTTAAAGTAGATAAATTATCTGTGTTTACTCTCAAAATGACGTTTTTTTGGGATTAAAATATTAAAAATTTATAATTATAAAGACTATAATAATCCTGAAATAAATTAAAATTATAAATACACAATAATTTCTGCCCAAAATAACGTCGTACTAAGCTTAATGTAGATGATTTATCTGCATTAACTGCCAAAAAAATGAACCCTAATAATAGTTAAAGCATATCTATTTAATGCATGTGAAAACAAATAGGCATAACTCATGCAAAATTTTAACATAATTAAAGTCCTTTTAAATGACACAACTTATATCTTTTTTTAATACAAACAACTTATATCATTTTACTCTCATAAAGAGATGAGACCCACACATTTATATTTTTTTGTCAATTCTCTCTTCTCATTTTTCTATCTATTTCTCTCTATTAAAATGATACAACTTTACATTTTAAATTAAAATGATAGACAATTTTTCCTTCTTAATTTTTTTTTTTTTACGTATCTCTTATTGGGCCGTTTATACTTTATATTGTCTATTCTTCTTATTTTTATTGTATTTTTTTATTTAAAACGATGATTCCGAATAAGAATTTTTTTTGAAAAAAAAATTATATTTTGGATCTCGCACCTTCTGTTCCATTTTTCGCGGATTACATGTTTTCTCTAAATAAAAAAATTAAATAATTTTTTTTATAAAATATATGAAATTAATTAATATGATTGATCAAACCTGTTACACATCATCTTAGCGGCAACTGGTTGCAGACATACACGCTAACGTTGTTTGCACAGATTGCGATGTACAGACACAGCTCACTCATGGGATGGTGCTACCGTTGAGTTAGGGTGTCACTTGGGAATTTGGAATGGTAACAGATGAGTTTTCGATGTAAATTTACAGCAAGTTTGCATTGAGTAAACATAAATTATTCCAGATACAGGTGGTGCAGTGAATATAAAATTTAAAAAAAAATGATACTTAATGTCCTCTTACTAATAACTAATAAATATTAATCCTAACTCATCTTTGGAATTCAAAAATAAATATAAGTATTCATGCTAAGATAAATAAAGTCATAAAATATTGTTATTCACACTTATATGAGCTTAACATTTTGATATTTTAGATCTTACTATGTGCTGTAGCAAGTTTAGCTTAACAGTCTAAAATAATATTTTGAACGTGTGACAATTAGATATAATATCTGAAAACGTGGTAATACAATCACTGTCCCACCTAAGGACATAAATTTGCGTTTAATTTGAAAGTTTAAGGATAAAACTTAATTGGAATAAAAAGGGTAAATTATTAATCAAAAGAAAAAATATTTCTCCTCTACAAGAGATAAAATTATCTCCAATATAACTCCAAAACTACATCATTTTAGAAAATTAAGAGAATGAATAAATAATATTTAAATTTTTTTAATTATTTTTGTTGTTATATAAATTTTACCAAACTACCATTAATTTCTCAATTCTCGAAACAACATAATTTATAGATTACCGGATATAGGAGAAACAATAAACCTTTTATTATATTACAAAAATTCCAGGTATAAAACATTAAATTTGAAATTGTTTTTAGTCTAAGAATTTAACATTTTAGAGAATCATTGCTTTGAATATTTAAGATTTTAATAAAATCTTACCCTGTATGTAAGAATCTTAGTTACAAACAATAATTTAGTTGTATTATTTTCTAGAGATAGGATATTCATACTACCAAAAAATTTTACTACCATTTCACTACCACTCTAATCACCATTGGATTAGAGGAAAAGTTGAATGAAAAAAGAGAAAAGAAAAATAACTTTTGTTTATATCAGTAGTTATATCAATAGTTAATCAAATTAAACGCTTCAATTTGTAATTTTCCAATAAATAACTTTCGGATGAATATACTAAAATTTCTTGTCATTGTTTTTCTCATTGAAGTCTCCACCAAAGCTCTAATACACACAAACATGTAAAAGTTGAAAAAGCTACTACATATTTTACCTCTCATTTCTCCACTTCTTTTAAGCCATTCGTCTTTTGGACAGGGTGAGGAAAAAAAGACGGTTTTTTCTCACCGAATAGGGACTCTGGTATCATCTGTCAGAATCATACCTCCTTATAAATAGAAGTGTCATTCAACTCTCACAATTCATCCTTCACGTCAGTGCTGCTACTCTGACTTTCCTTGTCATCAGAACTCTCGTTCTCAGTTTTAGAAGTGGTGGTTGGTTTCTGGAGCTGGAACGGGATTGATGCATGTTTCTTAAGGAACTTATAAAAGGCTAACACCGTACGATCCGAATCAACAGCAATCTGAAAACACAATGACACGGATACATATCATATCATCCAATGATGTAGCATATGCATAACGAGGGAAGAGTGACCATTTTGCCACTTGGCAAAAAAATCTACCATACTGCCATGCCAACAGTAAATTTTGTCAAAATGCCACGCGGCATATTTCGTTACACTGTATAGCGAAATATGTTTGTAAATAATTCGCTACATAGTGCAGCGAAATATGTCATGTCAGGCTGGACATTCAGCAAAAATGACACGTGTCAAGCACACAGAATTCAAGCATAATTCGCTACACAGTGTAGCGAATTTCTGCCTGCTTGACACGTGTCATTTTTTACTGACTGTGCAGCTTGACATGGCATATTTCGCTATACTGTGTAGCGAATTATTTGCAAACATATTTCGCTACACAGTGTAGCGAAATATGCCGCGTGGCATTTTGGCAAAATTTACTGTTGGCGTGTCAGTCTCGTAAATTTTTTTGTCAAGCATGGCAAAATGTTCACCGTTCCGATAACCAGGATAGCTAAATAGAGAAAATATGGGTTGTCATTTAATATTCACGTACAGGGTCAGAACTATTGTGTCCTGCTGGGAAGAAGAGAAGAGTGGGGAATCCATCAGCCTGTAAAGCAAACATAACTCGGTCAGTGCACATGCATTGATGAAAAGGCATTATAGCTTCTAATCTAATGCTTAATCGAAAATTCAAAACATAAACATGAGTTGGACCAAATGCCAATTTAATGATAAGTTGATAAAGCAGTAGTACTAGTACATAGTACATACCATATGCTATCAACATCTAGTTTAAATTTTTGTTTACCTTTGCCCTGGGATGCTCATTTGTTGTTCCGTCCATCTTGGCTATCACAATAGACTCAATGCCACGCAGATGTTTTGCAAGCTTGTTGAATGTTGGTTCCAGTGCTTGGCAGTGGCCACACCAGGGAGCATAAATCTAATATTACAACATCCATTAAATTAACATGAACAAGGTGCACAAGCAAATCTGACTTGGAAACAGTGGTTTAGAATTGTACCTCAAGCAGAACATCCTTTGACTCGTCCAAGACTATTTCATCGAAGTTATCCCCAACAACTATTTTCACATCACCATCATTCTGCCATCAACTTGGCAAAAATGTAAGACATGAAAAACCTGGCCAACAGAACATGTCTGGAAAACAAAATAACTTACACTTTCAGGAACTGGATCTGACTTGAGGAAAGGTTTTAGCTTGTCTTCAAGGAAATCTTCCCCAAATGCCTAAGAAAAAATAAAGACTTCAATTTTTAGCCACGGTTTCTTCTAAGCCTTACTAAAACATAGAAGAAAGCATTCATGCACATCCCACAACATGGTAACGAAATGAACAGAGACCTTGGCAGCAAGAGAGAGAAGAGTACCTTAATTTTGTCAACAGTCACCTCTCCAACAAACAAAAATTTTCTTCCATCATCATTTCCTGTGAATCCAAGTACCTACATTGGAAATTTCATCCGTTGTTTAATTTACTTCCAATTGAATTTAAATGATGTAATATGTCAAGAATCTTATGACTCATCGTCCACTAAAACGGAATTCAGAAAAGGGGGGAAATAATTACTTTGGGAGCATTCCCAGTGATACCAAAATAATCTGCAACAGGCTTTCCAACATCTTCATTATCCATTTCCACATGAACAAAGACCAGCTGCAACATATCATTGTACAGTACAAATAAATCATTGTCCAAAAAATAAGATTCTTTTGTGGAGAAGGGTAGCTGAATGAATTATAACTAAAAGTGTGGAAAGTCAGAAACTAATTTTTATTTCTTCCAGTTTAAATGATAAATGGGACTATTATGAACAAAATATACGAACAACAGAAATAAAGATCAAATTTGAGATATCTGAAGATTCAGCACTCAACATTAGCAATATCTAATGTTAAATTCTGATGAAATACAAATATAGGCAGGGTCATCAATTATAGTGAGCCATACACCCAGGTAGTATTTGTAAAATTTAAAACCATTTCATAACTATTCAGGTTCCAACCAATTTCACAAATCTATGCAAATTTGAGCTGTTTTAAATTATGCTTGGTTTGTTAAAAAACCGGTTTTGGACCAACTTTGTACCAAATGTTGTATCCTTTTTTAAATATGGAAAAAAGTAGAAAGAGACACAAAGACAGAGAAATAGGGGAACAGGAAGCTTGTAATTAAAATAAAAAGTGGCTAGTTTAAAAACCATTTCTCTTCTGCACTTTCTTCTGAACTCATTGGGACTTGAAAACTAATCAAATAAGAACTAGTTTTCATATATTTCCGTGATTACAAACATAAGATTTTAAAAATAACTCCATTGAACCTAGTTATCTGGACTTTTGAGTTGTCTAGAAAACTACATACAACATTCCTTCAAGTCAACTGCATGCTTTCTAAACTAAAATTTGTCATCCTTTACTTTCTCCCTATCTACTTTCATGATCCACTCAGCAGTGCACTGCACCAGAATTATTATAAACAGCAAAGCATTCTATTTCATTTGCACTTTTTTTCTGAAATAAAACACACATACAAATTTGTCTAGATTCTAGATAAAGAACTCCATAACAGAGAGTGGCCTGTGAGGAAATATACCTTCCCCTTGAAAATTTTTGCTGCTTCTTGAAATACTGGAATGAACTTCTCTGTATCATTTGAAGTCACAAACAGCAACAACTAAAATTGAAGTTTTACACACACAACAAAGTTAGAAGTTTGTTATGATCCCATTTTCAAGGAATATTTCTTCCTAGATTAACAAAGAGATACATATATATATATATAATCAAATACCTGTTTCTTGATTTGACTTTCAAAGATCAATGGGGCATTTTCTCTTGTAAAAGTTGTAACCAAAGGAAGCTTGTTGGAGGATACAAAGTCGGCTATTGCAGCTTTTACAAATTGGCCATCTGCAGAGACAGGTGAAATATATGAAGTTTCCATTCTGGTATGGGGGTGGGGAAGAGAAGAACAAGATTACGAACCAAAATGGTTCAGTTTCTCCTCCTCTTTCTTGAGCAAGACCAAAGCAGGGCGTTTGACATTTGGGTCAATATGGAAAAGCTTAGCCACATCAGGAATCACAGTTTGATAAAAATTGACATCATCCTCAAGTTTTGAAGCTGCAGCTAGCTCGTCACTCTCAGCACCCTGCACGTTATGACGTGAAAAAAATGATACATCAGGCCCAACAACAGGCAGTTTCATAGATTGAATTAACACGGCTCAAATCAAATCCATTAGTCTAATATAGAGAATCAACAATGGCAAATGACCCTTATATTAGACTGATTGATTAAGGAAAAGAAGCAGCGTAACTTATTCTTACTACGACAAAAGTACCTTAGAATGATCATCATAAATATAAAACCATGAATTCATCAAACCATCTCGAAATAGAAATTTAAATCACAAAAAAATTAAATAAATTCTGCTTGCATTCACACACACTGCTAAACGTGTAGCAAAAATGCAAACCCCAAAACTTACAACTAAAGAGTCAAGGAAGCCCAAAACAACTTTACTTTCAGATGTCAATATGCGTTCAGCATCATCCAACGTAGTTATGTTGTTTACACCAGGTCCTATCTTCTTCCTAATCCATGTCACTATAGCATCTCTGCATTGCAACAAAAAAATCATTCCCAATGTGAAAAAAAAAAATAAAAAACAATGCTACACCAATTTAAAGCAAAATTTCAAAAATTTAACTTTCCCTAACAATTGCAATATAGAAACATACAAGACCCAAACTTGGAGTTAGTGAACGAACGAAAGTTACTTGGTTCTGTGGCCAGTGTAAGGCTTGTGAACCCCATCGACGAAAAAGTAGACAGTGGGGAAACCCTGAACATCGTATTCGTGAGCCAATTCGTTCTCTTCGGTTGCATCCACCTTTGCCAAAACGACACCGTCGCTCTTCAACTCGGTGGCGGCGGCGGCGTACTCCGGCGCCAGGGACTGGCAGTGGCCGCACCACGGAGCGTAGAATTCCACCATCACGAAGCGGTTGTCTTCGACGACGGTGGTGAAGTTCCGCTCCTTCAAAACGACGACGTCTTTATCATCCACCACGGGTTCCTTGTGCGATTCCTCCGAGGGGTAGAAGCCGGAGAAGTCTTCAAAGTCATCCCCGTCGCCGTCGTCGTCGTCATCATCGTCTTCTTCGCCGAAGTGGTCGGGATCTGGGTAGTTGTGGTGTGAAGTTGAGGTGTCATCGGGTTCGTCGAGAAAGCTGAGATCCTCGTCGTCGTCGTCGTTTTGGGGGGTTTTATCGCAGAGAGTGAGAGAGAAGGTTGAGATGATGAGAAGAGCGGTGAGAAAGAGCGAAACGACGAGTCGTCTACGACTTAGCATTGTGACTTGCGAAACCAACGGAATTCTGATAACAAGATCGTGTATGGCTTCTTCACCGACGAATGGAAGCTTAAGTTGAAGACACTCACTCTTTGAGTGTAACTCATTTAAATTGTTAAATGTAACTCTCATTAATAATTTTCCATTTTTGTTAACATCAATTTTTTAAAAGAATATATTAATTTAATATTCTAAAAGAAATTTACATGAATTTAATTTTTTTATAAATCTTAGCTTGACTGAAAGATTAGTATGAATTTTCATTGAGAAAAAAGATGGGCTAGAAAACTATTTATTCAAGTGTATATGGTTTGGGCCAAGGGTAGTTTCGACTTTTGACAGAGTCCAACAAGCTTTCCTCCGGAACGACGTCGTTGAAGAGGACGCCTTTTTTTTTTTTTCAAACAAAAATGTAAAATGCTTTGTGATTGTTGGGTTGAAGCCGTGTGATTGAAAGATTTGGGGGAATATTGTTCAGACAAAACAAAACTGTTGCAGGAAAAGGAAACGAAATGATGATTAGCATTCTCACCCAGGTATTGCTCTAACATTATCAACTCTCTTCGGAATTTCAATTTAGGATTCTATGTTGGTGTCTGTGTCTGTGTTTATTTTTTTTTTTCCAACCAAAAATAAGAAATAAATAAATAAAAATAAGAAATTGGTGATGGGTTCTGAATTTGTTGAAATGCATGACATAGGAACTGCTTCTTGGAACTTCACTGGGAGTTGTATTGACGGGGGTGGTTGTGTTGGAGCAACGCAGATACATCTACTCTTCTATTTCCAATTCCCAATCTCACTTTCAGGTGAAACGCTTTCCCATTCTTCATATTCATCCTTTCATTAGTTCCTCTCTATTCTAATTATGTTATTGTCTCGTACATACTGTTTGTTTGAGGAGGTATTTTTTTTCATTTTTTTTAAAGGAAAATACTACGTAGCCAAAAATTTTTTTGCCAAAATTAGTTGACATTATTATTGAATCTTGAATGAATGAATGGTTTCTACTACTTTGATTTATCCAATAACCACCTTTGAATTTTGATAAACTTTGGCTGGATTCTGTCAATTTTTTCTTGACTATGTAGTGCTTACTTTTAAAAAAAATAACAAATAACAAATGAATTGTTGTGTTGATAGAACACTATATGTTCATGGGAGTGAATTCTCTCATGACTATACGAAGGTGAATCAATGGTAATAAGGAAAGAGAAGAAAAAAAAAAAATACTGGGTTAGGTAGTTACAAAATTATCACCATTGATTTATACTTGTATGGTTAGGATTTTTCCACATGACATGGTCATGTTAAATAACACATGAGAGGATCTATTTCCATATCTTCACAGTGTCTTAGTCACTGAATTCACCTTGCTGCTAGCATGTTTATGTAGTTGCCTATGTACCCACGCTTGTGTGTTGATTCTGACTTGTCCAGTGATACAAAGTGAGAGACGGAAAATTAGATGTTCATGTTTGTCTTTGTGCATGATATGAAGTTTCTACATAAGAATTATAATGAGTTATAAGGTGCAGTTGACTGAGATTGGTTTTAAATGAACCCGTGTAATTATATTATACTATATTATACTACACATCATGTGTTGTTCTAGGTTGCCAAACTTACAATTATACTGGAAGTTGATAAAACCTAGCTCAATTTTACTTTTTGTACTCCTTTGCTCCATAACTTTGTACTTCTGTATGTTTTATCATCCTGATACTTTGAAAGTTTGCCATCTAATTCAAAGTCCACACTCCACGGGCCTGAGTAACTTTATATATGAAATACTAAGCATTCAATCTATTATGGAGTGTCACCCTTGACTTTCAAATTCCATGTATGATTTGCTACTTTTAAATTCTAACTTTTCAGCTTTCATGCTCTTCCAGGTTAGAGAACCCATATTTGGGAAGAAATCACGTTCTGAATTTGCACATTTATGGAACAAAACTGTGGATCAGACATTTGAACCTTTGATAAAGTCTCTCAGCTCACGTGGATGGTAGAAATGTTATGTGTGATTCTATTTTTAATACTATTTTTTGTAATTGTGAATTTGTGATATCAAAACATGCAATACTTGGCCTTACTTTGTAAAATTGTAATAGTCAAACAATGAAGATGGGAGCTAGCCTTCCTGCTTATAGGACCTTTGCTTTGGATGAACTCAGGGAAGCTACAAATAATTTTGATTCATCATGTTTCATAAGTGAAGGTCCACATGGTCAGGTATGCATTTGAAGTTATGAAGAGTGTAGAATCATATTTTCTACCAAATAGTTTTGTATTGATTAGGTTGTGTGGTTCACCCTGCTGGTTATGTGTATAATTATTTGACTAACTGTTTCCAATAGCTGTTCTCTGTTATCTTTGTGACTAGCAAAATTTAGGACGTGCCTATACATGCTCCAAGTCAGGAAATCTGATTCTTAATTAGGACGTATAGTCATATACTCAAGTGGCAAATTCTATTTTTTATTTTCTGTGACAAAAATAAAAATTGGTACTGCATTCATTGGGTATTATTTGCATTAAAATGTATGTACAGAAAAACTTTTGTTTATGTCTCCGTAGATAAAAGGAAACTAACTAAAGAGACCAGAACCAATTTGAGAACATATGATTAGTATTAATTTTATGGTTTGCCTAGCCATTTAAAAACATGTACAATTGTATGCTTGTTCGTATTCTATGTTTCCTGCCAACATTACATAATAGAATTTTCGAAAATGTAATCTGAATCTTAGAAATGCTAATTATTGTTGAGTTACTTGTTATTTATGTCGTCATTTCCCCTTGCAGGATGCATAATTCGTAGCACCACCTTGGGCCACACCTGAGGTTCTGTTCCACCAAGGGTAATCCTCGACCTCAGAAATCTTATAAGACAATCTCTGCATAATCGTATCACTTTAAAACTTATATAACACAGTCATTTTAATTTGTATATATATTGTGCTTTTCATAGTTAATGCAATTATCATTGAAAGTTTATCATAGTTAATGCAATCTCTGGTAATAATACTTTGTAATTTAATATTTTATTTTATTTTGAATTTCATTTGGCAGCTAGAAAATTATGACAATGACTGACAATGACTGATCGTCAACTTTCTCCTTTTTTCTGTCAATGTGTTTCCGGGTTTACAATTTTAAGCATTTCCGTTTTATTGTGTCAAATTTGGTGCAAATATTGCATTTCCTTTCAATCTTGCAATGTTTTTCTCTTTCTTTAATGCACTGATTTTCTTTATGTGCACATTATTCTCCCAAAAAGAATGATATACTTTCTGGATGAAACTTAAATATCCGTTGTTTATAAAGAAATACCCTTACAAGGAAAAGAGCAAACTCACTATTATTGAATGGTTATCAAACAAACATTCTAGCCAGAGAAAGGAAACACTTTTTATGAGCAAACTTCTATAGATTTTTCCTCCTCTTTTCTTGAAATAATTTCTTGGCATGTAGCCATGCTGATGACACCATCTTATTTTGGCAGGAAATGGAAGCAAAGCAAAAGCGAGGAGTAGTTGGTTCACCCAGTGCATCTGTCTCACCACAATGCGATAACAATCCTGGCAACAGGTTATATGGTGGGAGATCATATGGTGTTTCACGTCGTGGCTTTCGTGGTAATTTTGTTCCCCCTATTAAATCCAATGGGAACAATGCTGGAAACATGAATTCACGAATTGCTGGAAAGTCTGATGATGCTTTAGATGACTCTACGAATTGCTTCATATTAGATGAAGAAAAGGGCAACTTCAGATGCTGGGGGCTATGGGCCATCAGAGGAGGAGATATAGTATATTTGCAACTGTTGATGTTGAATCTTTCTTCTTTGATTTGTTCAATTTTCAATTATTTGATCCATGTTGATCTATGTACCTTGTATAAGTTTAAAGATGGTGTAATAATAAAGTGTGCACAAGTTACTAACCATTTGAATCCTGTATTTAAAAAGTTGGAAAAAAAAAATTTCTTCCTTAAAACCGGTTCAGAAGTGGTTCTAGTTCGGAATCGGTTCGAACCGGTCTTAAACCGAACCGAATCAGTTTCATTTTTTTATAAAAAAATGGTTCAAAGAACTGAACCGGTTTAAATCGGTTCGGTTCGATTCTTCAAAAAATCCAGTTCGGGTCAATCCATGTTCATCTTTAGATACACCCAATATTTCATGTTGCATTGCTTAAGCCATTCGTTGGAGAACCAATTGGCCCAGACATACCTGCACTTCCTAATGTCGATATTGAAAACCTTGGGGACGAGGTTTGTTTGCAAGGGCAGGGGGATGATACGTTTCCCACGCATATGTAAAACACTGTCTTATTTATCTGACTATGTGCATAGCTGAAAATGTCAAAGGATTAACTCCATTTCATGAGTTATGGGATATGCGCATGAACTTTCTTAGTTGTCTTAGGTAGTTATTTATTAGTTTCCATATTCCGCAAGTTACTTAGGTAGTTTCTATTTTATGAGTCTGTCATTTTCCCACTTTGTAAATTGTGTTATTAGAAGTCCTATGTATACGGGATCGTGGGTAGAATGTTGGAATGTAATCCTTATATAAAGGGTCTGTTAGTTAAATAAAATCATCAGAAAAATTGCATATTCTCTGTTTTCCAAGCTTAACCTTTTCTGCTAAAAAGGTACTTAACAATGACTGGCGCGAGTCCTGTGATTTCGAGAGCTCAATTTATGAAGCAGTACTCCATTGCAAAAGATCCATTGGTATGTGTACAAGTTCAACATGATATCCAACTACAGTCACAAACAAGACGTGCCCTTAAACTTGTCAGAACATGGTAACAACATAACAAATTTCACAAACATATTTGTGTGTTAGAAAGAGTATACGAAACCTTTGTGATCACACCTATCATTCTATTACCTGCAACAGAAAAAAAAAAAAAACTTGATGAGATGTACTTGTTTCACTTTTTCTTTACTCAAACTTCATGTTTGAATTGCAGATGTTCCTGATGGATGTGTAACAGTACGAGAGCATGTTCCTATTAGCAATCTCTTTACTTGTCTCTGGTTCAATGAAGTTGACCGATTTACTTCAAGGGACCAAATTAGTTTCTCAACTGTGAGGGACACAATTTTTGTATGGGTAGATTTTCATTTTAACATGTTCTTGGAAATAAAACACCCAAAGAGAAATTCAATTACCCACAAAACTCATGAAACCTCCTCATCTATTTGAACTACTTTTATTTATGAAAATTTATTTATATTTTCCGCCCCCTCTCAGTAAAAATTGAAAGAAATCAATTACAGAAACTGAATGTTAAACCCATTGTACCTAAACACCAATTTTTATTTTTAGCTATGCAAAAAATTGAAAGAAATCTATTACAGAAATTAAGATCACTTCGACTCTTACTCTATGTGTTTACAATAAAAACAGATCCCGAAAATGTGGAAATGCATTGTACCTAAATGATGCTTGGACAAACTGTTGAATCTAGTAAAATTATTCAAATATAATCATCAAGATATATAGAACAACATTCCAATAAGCTAACAAACATTGAAAAGTAAACACTTCTATATCTCAGAGTCCAAAAAATAAGAAAATTCACACTAAAAAAATACACTAACATATCAGTAAATGAAACATTTGAAAATTTGAAATATTACAAGTCTCCAATAAATATGTTGTTCTGCTCTATTGTATTTCACCTAGAGTTTTGATTTTTTTTTTAAATTTATTTGTCCAACACACTTTATTCTTTCGGTTTGAAAAGTAATCCTTAATAAAACATTAAAGCATTAAAAAATATTAATGCACCGAATGTGGGTATAAAAAATGTTAATCAATGGAAGACAATGAGTCGAAACAAAACATTCAAAATATGGGGATGATATGAATGGATTTCGAAACAAAACAATCGAATACTAACAGCATTGTTAATTTCATAAAAAAAATAGAGATAATGAGAGACCTGAGCTGAGAATATTTGTTAAAATTGAGAGAGATAGAGGGGTTTGGGACCACAATTGAGTGTAATGTGATATTTGATAATGTCATGAAGAATAATTTTATATTATATCATTTTTAAAACAAATAATTTAATAATATTATAAAAAAATTATTATTATATATATATTTAAAAAAAATTCCATAAATTTGGGAGGAGGGGGTGGCACACCCTAGCCCCCTAAATCCGCATCTGTGAGTTCAAACGAAAACAAGAGGTAGAAAGAGCAATTGAGTCGGGGAGCACATTTAGGTAAAAAAAAAAATGAGATGAAACTGTTTTTTTTTCCTAATGAAACGTTGTATTACTTAAAATGACTTAGTGTAACGTCCTTTGGAAGGACGAGTGATTTTTCCATTATTTTAATTTGTTTTTATATTTTATTTTATTTTATAAAATAAAATAAAATATATAAAAACACATCAAAATAATATAATTTCATTAAAAATAACTATTATTTAAAATGAGATGACACACAAAATTGTTAAATGTAGCTCTCACTAATTATCTTTCATCTACGCTTAACATCAATTTTTTAAATGTATGTATTAATTTAATTTTTTAAAAAAAAATAACATAATTTAATTTTTTATAAATCTGAGATTGACTCGTTACACATAGCTTGACTCAAAGCTTAATATGAATTTTCATAAAAAAAATAAAAAAGATGGGCTAGAAAATTATTATTCAAGTTTATATAATGTTTGGGCCAAGGGTTTTTCCACAGAGTCCAACAAGCTTTCCTCCGGTACGACGTCGTGTAAAAGCGAAGCCTTTTCACAAAGCAAAAATGTAAAATGTGTTGTGATGGTTAGGTTATGGGTGTGTGTAATTAGAAAGATTTGAGGGAATACTGTTCCAACAAAACAAAGACTGTTGCAGGAAAACGGAATGATGATTAGCATTCTCACCCAGGTATTGCTCTAACATAATCAAGTCTCTTTGGAATTTCAATTTAGGATTCTATGTGGGTGTAGGTCTGTGTTTTTTTTTTTAACCTAAAAATGATAAATAAATAAATAAAAATAAGAAATTGGTGATGGGCTCTGAATTTGTTGAAATGCATGACATAGGAACGGCTTCTTGGAGCTTCACTGGGAGTTGTATTGACGGGGGTGGTTGTGTTGGAGCAACGCAGATACATCTACTCTTCCATTCCCAATTCCCAATCTCACTCTCAGGTGAAACGCTATATCATTCTTCGGATTCATCCTTTCGTTCGTTCCCCTCTATTCTAATTATGTATTGTCACATACTGTTTGTTTGAGGAGGTATTTCTCTCTCTCTTTTTTAAAGGAAAATACTACATAACCAAATTTTTTTTGCCAAAATTAGTTGACATTATTATTGAATCTTGAATTAATGAATGGTTTCCATTATTTTGATTTATTTAATAATCACCTTTGAATCTTGACAAACTTTGGCTGAATTCTGTCAATTTTTTCTTGGCTATGTAGTGCTTACTTTTAAAAAAAAAAATAACAAATAACAAATAACAAATGAATTGTTGTGTTGATAGAGCACTATATGTTCATATTCTCTCATGTGTTATTTTATATGACCATGTCATGAAAGAATCATGACGATACAAAGGTGAATAAATGGTGATACAAAGGTGAATAAATGGTGATAAAGAGAGAAAAAATATTGGGATATGTAGTTACAAAATTATCACAATTGATCTATCTTTGTATGATTAGGATTTTCCCACATGTCTGGTCATGTTAAATAACACATGAGAGGATCTATTTCCATATGTTCAGTGTCTTAGTCGCTGAATTCACCTTGCTGCTAGCTTGTTTATGTAGTTGCCTATATACCCACGCTTGTGTGTTGATTCTGACTTGTCCAGTGATTCAAAGTGAGAGACGGAAAATTAGATGTTCATGTTTGTCTCTGTGCATGATATGAAGTTTCTACATAAGAATTATAAATTATAATGAGTTATAAGGTGCAGTTAACTGAGATTTGTTTTAAATGAACCCGTGTAATTATATTATACTATATTATACTACAGATCATGTGTTGTTCTAGGTTGCCAAACTTACAATTATACTGGAAGTTGATAAAACCTAGCTCAATTTTACTTTTTGTACTCCTTTGCTCCATAACTTTGTACTTCTGTATGTTTTATCATTCTGATACTTGGAAAGTTTGCCATCTAGTTTAAAGTCCACACTCCACAGGCCTGAGTAACTTTATATATGAAATACTAAGCATTCAATCTATTATGGAGTTTCACCCTTGACTTTCAAATTTCATGTATGATTTGCTACTTTTAAATTCTAACTTTTCAGCTTTCATGCTCTGCCAGGTTAGAGAACCCATATTTGGGAAGAAATCACGTTCTGAATTTGCACATTTATGGAACAAAACTGTGGATCAGACATTTGAACCTTTGATAAAGTCTCTCAGCTCACGTGGATGGTAGAAATGTTTATGTGTGGTTCTATTTTTGATACTATCTTTTGTAATTGTGAATTTGTGATATCAAAACATGCAATACATGGCCTTACTTTTACCTTCTCAGTCTTAATTGTACGTTAAACGGTTGTGCGCATGGGCAGTGCTGATGAATGATGTTTGAAGACCAATGTAATAACTTTTTGCAATAATCATATTTTGCTTCAATATATGGATCTAGATACCTGATTTATTCCCCCTTGAACTATTAATTTCTGAATATTAGAATTTACTCATACTGTCTCTATGTCTGGAATGGTGTTCTCTTAGCATGTTGCATGTGCCTGTTGTATTAAAATTCACTTGATGAGTTGTACAATGGTTGGCATTGTTGTAATGTGATTCTGATACAACCCAAACACAATGGATAAAGGTTTCCAAGAAAATGAAACAGAAATTATGTTGATTGAAGCTGAATCAATAATAACTCAGCCCATTGCAGTACATGAATTGACCCTACAATATGTGTGACAAACTGAAATAGTGAAGGAAAAAAGAAAAGAGAAAACGAAAAGATAGTTTCTGAGTATTTAAGAGACTCAGAGCTCTCCCAGCCCAATGCCCAATCTAATTTTCAAAGATGATCAGAATCCATTCCTATTCCTCTATTTAATCAACATACTTCCCTCCACCTTTAAACCTCTAATAGAATTCAGTTTACCAGTTCGGGAACCTTCTTTATTAACAAACTTCTTGCTGACTCAGCACATGGCTATATTCTCCTACCTCTACTTCTTTCCTGCACCTTTTTTGATCGAATCGTAACAGATTCTTTTGCTTAGGAGTTTGTACAGTTCTTAGGTTCAAGTTCTTTGAGGAGAAATCTATATTTTGAATGGAGCATTAGTTTAGACTTTGTATAGACATGGATCAATTCTTTGGGGGAATAGATAGAATAGACCCTGAAGAATAAGCCAGTTCACTATTGTTTTATTTTGGTTCAGGTACTTTCAAATAGAAACCCTTTCCTCTTCCAAGGAAAATATCTGAAAATGATTCTGCTTTTGTTCTATTTGTTTTTTTTTTTAAAGCTTAAATTGATCTTTTCTTAATCTGTAGAAAAGATGCAGTGGCCAGGATTTGTGCAGATTAATTCGTATGTGGTTGCTGTATTGTTTACTGGAAAATCTGATTTGATTGATGTGATACGAGAGATAAGATTAAGGGTCTCTTTGATTGTGTTCTGGTTTTTTTGTTCTTAAAATTGTTTTGTAAAATAGATAAGAATAAGTCTTGGGTTTAATATAATGGACGATAAGCCTCTCCAAACGCAAAAATTGTTTTGTGGATTCCTGTGTTTCGTTTTTCTACTGGGCAATTGGGTGAGTAGGACAATTGTCCATTCATGTTCATAACTTATGTTTGATATGGTTGAATTCTCTGGTAGACCTGCTATTTTGTATATTCTGTTGCTTCACATTGAATTTATCTTAATAGTGTTACTTGGAAGGTTGCCATCTAATTCAAAGTCCACTGGTCTGAGTAACTTTATATTTGAAATACTGAGAGCATTCAATCTATCATGGAGTGTCAACCTTGAAATAACAATTTTCAAGTTTGATTTGCCACTTTTAAATCTAACCTTTCAGCTTTCATGCTCTACCTAAGTAGAGAACCCATATTTGGGGAGAAATCACATTCTGAATTGGTACATTTATGGAACAAAACTGTGGATCAGATGTTTGGATCTTTGATTAAGTTTCTCAGCTCACTTGGATGGTAGAAATGTTATATGTGATTCTATTTTTAATTCTATCTTTTCTAAATGTGATATTAAAACATGAAGACTTGGCCTTATTTTTACCTTAACGCTCTTAATTGTATGTTAAACGGTTGTGCACACGAGCAATGCTGACGAATGTCCGCTTTTGAATACCAATGTGATTTTTATTTTTATTTTTATTTTTTTCTGTAATCATATGTTGCTTCCGCATATGGATCTAGAATTCTAGATACCTGGTTTTTTTTCCCTAGAACATTACAATTTGCTTACGCTGCCTCTGTGTCTGGAATGGTGGTCTCTTGGCATGTTGCGGGTGCAATAAAATGCACTTAATGATTCACACACTAGTTGGCATTGTCTTAATGTGATTTTTTCGCTTTGGAGTTTGGACAGTTCTTAGATTCAAGTTCTAAGAAATCAAAGTTATATTATGAATGAAGCATTAGTTTAGAAATTGATCAGTTCTTTGGGGAAATAGATGGAATAGATTCTGAAGAATAAGTCACCTTACCATAGTTTTGGTTTTGGTTCTTTCAAATAGAAACGGTTTGCTTTTGGAAGTCAAATATCAAAATCCGAACAAATAACATGAATCTGCCTTTTTCTTCTTTTCTTTCTTATTTAAATCTTTAATTTAGCTCTTCTTAATCCGTAGAAAAGGTATATAGTGGCGGGAATTTGTGCAGAAGATTTCGTTTGTGCTTGATATATAGTTTACTGGACTATCTGATATTGATGTGATAAGGGAGATAAGATTAAGTTTTAGGTTTAATATCATGGACGAGAGAAAAATCTCAAAACTCATAAATGTTTTGTGGATTCCTCTGTTTAGGAGGAAATGAGGTGAGGAGGAAAATTGTCTTATATGCATGTTCACAACTTATGTTTAATGTGTTCGAGGTTCCTTGGTACCTGCTATTTTGTATCTGTTGCTTTCAATTGAATTTATCTTAATAGTGTTAGTTGTTAATAAGAAAAATGAAAACACTTGACACTGATAATTATAAGAACATATTAATTTGAAATTAATCACTATCATAACCACAGATACGTTGGCTAAACAAAAACAGCAGAAAACGGAACTAGTGCTGAGCAACAAGAAAGTGAGACAAGGTTGTCCAAAAAAAAAAAAACTACATTACAAAGGCAGTTATATGGTTAGAGTAAGGATTTTTGAGGAATTTGGGGGGAGAGGTGGAATCTTTATGCCTTGTTCTAAGTTAAGGTTGATGTACTTATAGGAGACACATCAAGCTTGAGATTGAACACTACTATTGGCTTGGCGAGAGACCCTTATATAGTAGACTCAGTTAGCTAAAAGCACATTAAAAGCAATGGCAAAGATAATGCCAACAGCTACACAACCAGCTCCCTTATGTTTCCAACCATTTTGTGATGCCGATGCTTTGTTTTCATATATTTGAGTGGCTTCTACTTGAGCCGCTAGAGGCAATGGTGAACACTTGGATGCAGTACATGGGTGGTCTTTGGTCTCAGGCTTTCGTGCATTGGGATGAAAGAAGTCATATGCTGCTGGTGTAAAAGCTACAGGATTCTCATAATCAAGCCCATGAGGGGCTCTTTCTTGTCCTGAAGCAATAGAGAGAAGTGCTATGGAAAGAAGGAAGAGGAAGGAGAAGCCAATGGGACTCATGTTTGTCTCTTTGATAAGGAGGTAGCCTTTGGATGAAAACTTGTGGGTGAGTTGCACTGGCTTTTATAAATGCCTTGAGTTCCTGAGGAATTGGTTGTTCCTTGGACCAGAATTAATGTGTGGGAAAAGGAGGTTAATGAAGAGTGAAGCAGAATAATGGGTTTAATTTGCTTTAGAGGACCCCCAATCCCAACATGGAAGCCTTTGTAATTCCCAAACTGCCCATGGTCATATGTTAATTATGTGTAGATGATTTGAAGAAAGTTTTGAAGGTTTGTAAACGAATAAAATGAGTTTTTTTTGGAGCCACGAATGAAGGTCTTTGATCTGGTATTCAATAAATGATTGGCTATATATTGGAGCAGCAGTGGCATTACTGTCATAAAACTTCTTGTAATGGACAAGAGTTTATTGATTATTTTTCCATTTGAGGCGTCTTGGGGTGGCTCTAAGTAAGAATGATGCTTATACATGAGCAATAACTTGAGTGCTTATTTTCTCATGGTTTATGTTCTTGAGTACCATACTCTAATGCATACAATGTGTGTAAGCAAGGACTAGTGGATAACATCATTGGATCTTTAATTGACATCCTTTACGATAAAACATAATCATCCATTTGAAAAAGAATAAAGAAAAGAAAAAAAAATGTATTTGTGCATAGTATTCAGTGCATGTGGGTATTTAATCACCGTATTAGTATCTTACTACTAAGCTATAAACTCACTCTCCCATGGTCTCATCCACACGTGTTATTGTGTTAGTAATCAAATGCTATTTTTTTTTTTTTGAAAAATAAAAATAAAAATTCATCAATTGCTTAGGAGGAGGCTTAATTAATGTGTGTGCTTATTATTATGTTAGTGAAAAGGTTTGTGCTTTGCTTTCTCGCTACGTGGGAAAACTAGAAGTAATTAAAGCATAGGGTTGCCTTAGCTTAGAGGGGCAGCAAAGGCCCTGGCCCGCCATATTATTGGCAAGGCACAAAGCGCATGCAAGAGCTGAATAGCAAATGCCACTCCATATGTGTGAATATGATATGACGTTAATTAAAATCATGCCAACCTTCATGCTTTCTCTCTTTATGTATTGCTCGGTTCACTACCATCGCATGCCTTTGTGCAGGAAAACTGGATGGTTATTGTGATTCTCTTTAATCCTTCCCCATTGAAGCGCCAATATTAGCATATAAGTCCAATTAATAAAATCATGTTTAAGTCTTACACATAATTAACTTGATCCTTTGATTGACATGGAGTAAGATTGTTATGCTGCTTGTACTTTTTATCTCTCTCTCGTTAGATCAAGACAAGATCAGTGACTCTCAGATGAAGTATTAAATTTTTTCTTTAACACTTATCATCTTTGAAACTCCTCCCTATAGGATTAAAGAAAAATGTTCAATAATAAGAATGTGTTTGTGTGAAATGACTTATAAAGTGAGGGAAAACAAAAAGGAAATTGTTTCACTTTATTAGTTATTTATTTACTTTTCAAACCTTAAATTTTTTTTAATTGCTCTAAAGTATTTTCAACCGAATAATCCATAATAAATCCGTTAAATTATGCGTTAACCTAGTTGTTTCACTTATCGGCGATCATGAGTTATGTCCTTATGCTTGGTATAGCTGCTCACATACTTTAAATTTAGTAGAACATTTTTAAATACTTAAGTTCTAGAATTTAATTTTCATACACAGTTAATATAAAAAGTTTTATATTAGTATATTATCAAATTATTTAATTAATTTGATAGTGAATAATAGTGTAAAAATTTTCTCTATTTATAGCTCATGAAGATAAACTTTAAATTTTATCATTTTGATTTTATAGAAAATTACATTTAGAAAGAAAATTTAAAAAGGGAACAGAGTTAGACAAATGATTAAGGAGGGACAAATATACCAAATGCAATATAGAATTTTAGGTAGCTAATTGATCGATTGGGCCTTTTGGGACTGGCTTGGTCCTAAAAAGTGTGTATGTTTAGCATTTCGGCCTTAAATTTAAGTCCGTTGACCCAAAAGCTTAGATCCACTAGTTGAGCCCAGTAGCTCATAGTATGCATGGCAAATGAATGGATATAGAATTGAAGATGTAGACACACACCAAAATAAAAAATAAAAAAAACCACAAAGAATATGTAGATATCATCAGCAAGGGGTACCGCGAATTGAGACAATTCAATTTTACTAAAATAGTTTCAGCAACACTCGAAGTATCACTTTAATTGGAATTTGGTTTTTCATGATGTACGAGGATCCCGCTAAGCATCTATGGGGTTATACTTGGATATAGATAAGTAATTTTAATTAAATAATGAGAAAAACTAATCTTATGTTACATGTGGTAACTTTATCATCTCCTACACACCCTTCGATAACCGTGCCACCTTTTTTATTTCTTTTCTTTTTATTTTTCTGATGGTGGAGCCCACAAATTTGTCTCTATGACATGATATAACTTATCTCCTTTAACATGAAATTAATAAAATCTTAAATAATACAAGAAATGGTCTTAAAAAAAGTTATTTGCTCTTTTTTTTCATGTAGTATTTTATGTTTTTTTGGTTTAAATCTGCTATCATTTAAATTTGTTTTCAATGTTATTAAAATCGGCTTAGTCATTGACCCGGTCGATGTACCGTGTCACTGGTTCAACCAGTAGGTCATTGGTTGAATCGCATGACCGGTGATTATATATGAATTTATAATTTAATTAAAAAAATTATAAATACACTTAAACAGCTGAAAAAGACTTCTAAATATTTTAATATAAAAAATAAACATTATTATCCAATAAAGGATCAAACAAGCATATAATGATTTTGGTATTGGTGTTTCAGGTTTATTAAACGACATCTCTAACTATAAATTACATCAAAATTTCTTGCATAATACATAACGGAGATAATATGAGTATTGTAGGTATATAATATATATAAGTTAATAAGTAACAGAATACTCAAATATGTAAATTATGAATGTTTTTAATTTTTTTTAATTACACTGGCTCGGGTAATGGTTAACCGATCAGGTCACCAATTTTTATCAAAACAGGCCGGAACACATCGGGTCTAGTACTTAGTCGATCCAATATAATAATCGGACTAGTCAAATAATCGATTCACGGATTCCAGGTCAACCCGGTAAGTGCAATTTTTACAATAGTAAAACTTTTTTTTTTATCATTATTTTTTTATACAAATAAGAATTAAATATATCATCTAATACAACTTACACCAATTCTTTTCCAGTATGCCAATCATAATTCAATCTAAAGAAAGCAACTTGGTTTAAAATAAAAACTTCTATGGGCCCAAAACCGGAGAAGTATAAGCCGATATCCCTCGTTGGTTCGAGAGACTTCCTTAGTTGCTTAATAATGAGAATCAGTATTATGGGACTGATGGAACTTCGTTTCCCTTTTATTGAAATTTAAAAGTTCCATCAATTACTAATCCGTCAGTATCTTACTTTTTTCTAAGATGCTTAACTTATTCACCATTATATGATTACGACTGTTCTATTTAAAAAATCTTGAATGTTCCATCGCCTTCATGATCCCTAGCCATGGATATCCGCTTCGGAAAAGAATATGCGGCAAAACCTCAACTTTATTAACTTTTTTTTCTTTCTAAATTCTTCTTTTGTTCTTTTGAGTATTTTTTAACTTTATTACAAACTTTACAAATCGAACATCAATCAGAGAGTTTATAGTACAGGAGAAATATTATTAGATGAATTAAGCAACAACCCATCATAATAAATGAATTTGATATTATATTTTAATTTAAAATCTTAAGACATTAAGTTTATAGTTCTTCTATAAGAAATGTTATATTTACAAATTTTTTATTTACAAACTACATTAAATATGACCGATCATACTTCAATGAAGAGTGTATGATCGATCATACTTAGTGTAATTTGTAAAAAAATATTGTAAATGAATCCTTCCCCATTATATAATTATCACTTAAATTTATTTCTAACCAATGTAAGACTTCATTACTTCTATTTAAATTTTCAAAAAAAAAAAAAAGATTAAACTTTCATTTGTGCAATAATTATTAATTCATATCATTTTGAACATGTTAATTTTCTAAATTAAGTGGATGATAAGTTTCATAAGTGCTCAAAAATGAGTTTTCCAATAGTATTTCGACAACGAATGCCTTTGTGCTGAAAATTGAATCATCAAATAAATCACACATACCTAATCGGCTACATAGAAAATGACCACAAAATATTAAAAACATAAGATATGGTGAAGATAAGGTATATTAGCTCACCAATCTTTCATATGAAATGAGGGATACACAAGCAAGGAATCCGAAGCTATTCATTCACCTAACATGCTTACTTTTTCTTTCTTTTCTTTTTTTCATTACTTATATTATAGCGTGCCAGCAACTGCGAGGAATTCTAAAAAAATCCAAAGTTTAGTGTCACGTCAATAACCAGTTAACCACCACCACAAAAGCTAATTAAGATAATCTTATACAGTGGTAGCTTTTTGAGTACAATGCTAACTTAATTATGATGCCAAGATTTTCCACTAGTACTTATAGTTTAATATAGATTAGGATAAGCATCCCAACAGAAATCTATCATCAACGTTGGAACAGCTGTCAAGATTAGACTCCTTATAGTTGAAGACAATAATTGCAAGTAAAGATATAACACTAATAATGTTTGGTTCTTTGGCCAACGGATGAATTTGAAGGTTAAAGAAGCTTATAGTTACGCATATGAGCTAGTGGGGTTAATTAGTTAATGGGTTTGATTTTTTTCATATTGCATCGGATAATTTGTCTCACGCAACACATACAAAAGTGAATACGATCCATTTTGAATAAGAGAAAAAAATAAAAAAACATGGGTCATATTCACTTTTTTGTGTTGCATGAGATAATTTATCTCTTATAAAATAAGAACACATTTCCCTTACTTAATTAGGAGTAAAAGCATGGCTAATTTTGTCTAATTCCAAAAGGAAACTTGTGTTTGTCATTTTCCCTTTTCAAGCCTAAGATGGTTGATGACATGTAGAAACCAAAAGCACAGTTCAAGAATTAGGCATAAAAGTGGTACTTCCAGTTTAATTAGTGATTTTTGAATTCAAATTCTAAATATACAATTATATTAAAATTTTGATAGAAAAGCTAGAGAAATATCTGAAAGGAAAGTTCAAGAAATAGACCTAGAAATGTATAAACTTACACTTTTTTCCTCTTTTTCCTCTTATATCTCTCCGTCCCAATTATCACAATCAAAATTAAGGGATGTCTATAGTGTATACGCTCTTCGATTTGTAGATGTACGTTCAAGTAATTCAATAATAGAATGACTAGGTTAATAAAAAGAAAAAAGAAAAAAGCAATAGAATGCCATAGCACTTGAAAGAATAATTAAAGTGGAAGAGGAAGGTTTCACTTATTAATTATTTCAACACTATATTAAATTAAGAGTATAAAAGGACAAGCATATATATATAGAGATAATGGTATTGAAGTCAAGGTTACGTACATGATAATTAATAAAGCTTAGAGAAACACGCAAAGTTTGATGTTGAATTGGAAACAGAAGATGATGAATATACCACTTACAAAATGAAAAATGACTAAGGATGCACAAGATAAAAAAGAAAAAAGCAAACACATGATGTGGAATACATACACGGAAATTAACAAGACAGAAAAAGGGTTAAAAAAATACATCCTTGGACACAAACGTGCTTATCTACAATTTCATGGCCCCTTAGTTTTGGCTTTTTCCACCAAACCCCCCAATAGCTGAAAAGGAGAAAACGCCTAGAAAGGGACCAGCAGAGACAAACTGGCACTCATCAATAACGTAGGAGTTTCAATTATTATTCTTTGAGAAAACACCTTAGCCTCCACGAAACACATTATTCAAAAGCTTAATTAAGCGTTGCTCCTGAAAGATCCAAGAGCTTTGATGGCTGCTGCTCTAAGAATGTATTCGTGGTAGAATGCAGCTGCTGCAGCTCCAACAATTGGTCCAACCCAGAAAATCCACTGATCATAGGAAACACATCACCAAAATTAGACTTTTCTCCACACTAAACTTCCAACATCATTTTTTTTTTTGGTAAAAAATAAAGAGTAAAAACCATTTTCGATTCTTGACAAATTTTACGATACCCGCTTTACTCCTAGCAAGTAAAAAGATTATTCGTGATCCTAAGAAATTCAAAATGGACTCATTTTAATCATTTTGAAGAATTAATGTGGGTCTTTTTTAAATTTGTAAGGGACCACAATTTCAACTAAATGAGTCCGTTTTGAATTTCTTAGGACCATGGATAGTCTTTTTATTTGCTAGGGATTAAAGCTGATATCGTGAAATTTGCTGAGCACCAAAAATGTATTTACTCAAAAATAAAAGAGAGAGATTGTATTAGTTTATGTATGGATGCTTACATGGTCATCCCAGATTTTTTCTTTGTTGTAGATTACAGCTGCTCCGAAACTCCTAGCTGGGTTAATTCCAGTACCAGTAACTGGGATTGTAGCCAAGTGAACCATGAACACAGCAAATCCAATGGGTAGTGGTGCTAATACCTTTTTATTATTTCACAAACCAAAGATAATATTAGTTAGTGAAGAAAATTAAAGTTAGACAAAAAGGGCATGATGAATTTATTGACAAAAAGGGATATGGTCACTATTAATATACTTACAGGAACATGTGAATCTCTAGCGTTCCTCTTAGGATCAGTGGCAGAGAAAACAGTGTAGACAAGAACAAAGGTACCAATAATCTCAGCACCCAAAGCGGTACCTTTGTTGTAGCCAGGTTGAACAAAGTTGGCACCACCTCCATACCTGTCGTAATATGCTTTTTGGAAGGCCTTGGCTAGTCCAGCCCCACAGATTGCACCAGCGCACTGTGCTACCATGTACAACAAAGCCCTGATCAAAGAAACCTTGCGTCCCAAGAACAATCCGAATGTCACAGCCGGGTTTATGTGTCCTCCTACAATACCAAGTCCACACATACTTTTAATTTCTAAATTACATATATATGTTCCATATATACATCCATCAAATTAACCAAGGTCACGTATAAAAGAAGTTCAATTACAACTTCTCTTGGAAATATAACATCATGCTATATTAGCCAAAATTATTGAGTAACACAACAACTTAGCCAACTTTGTACTAATTAACTTTTTCCTACCAATTAGTATAGTAGTATGTGTTGTTTCTTAGTAGGGAAAACCGCCCTAATTGTGTTTAAACCGGATTAATCGAATATATATGGGTTCCATTTTTCCGCTGTAGCAGAAAGATTTATATATTAAAGACATATATTCAGCAGAATTCAACATCGAATCCTTTTTTTAAAAAGTTAATAATAATAAGATTCGACGTTAAATTCTAATAAGAGTAAATTTTTTTTTTGATATATATATATATATATATATATATATATATATATATATATATATATATATATATATATAAATATATAAAAACAAAAGTTTCTTACCGGTCAGACATAATATAATTTGTAAGAGTTTATAAACAAAAAATTTATAAATATAACCTTCTCGTGTATATTGAAATTTTTTTTATTTTATATTTCAACCAAAAAATTTAAAGATATTAAATTTATAATCCTTGTAGTCACTTAATCATTTTTAACCAATATAAGAGTTTAATAGTACTTACACTTAGAATTCCAACACAACTCTCCTAACATCAATTTTTTTTTTTTTTCCATTTTTGTGTGTGAGAGAGAAGTGATGAAGCATACCAGAAATACCGGCGGTGCTGTAAACAAGGATGAAAATCATGCCACCAAAGGCCCAAGCGATACCCAAAACGCCAACACCATCACATTCGGTGCCACCTTTTTTGGGATCAGTTTGGCTGTTGTAGCCAATAATGGTCAAAACGGTGATATAGAGGAAGAGAAGGGTAGCTATGAACTCAGCGATGACTGCTCTGTATAAAGACCACTTTGTCAGCTCCTCTGCGTCGAACAAAGGCGCAGGAGGGGGTTCCTCGTAGTCTTTAGCAGAGTATTCTCCTTGTTCTAGAACCTCAACATCTTTAGTCATTTTTCTTCTTCTTTCTTGGTTACTTCTACTATAGTGACTAGTTTTGTGCTGTGTGTAGATGATTGTGGATTGAGTATAGAGTGGTGTGGTGTGGTATTTAAGTAATGAAAAGAAAGAGAGAGATTATGCAAATGAATTAATTAATTAAAATGGGGTGGTTTTTGTTTGTCTATAGTGACAATGACATGATTAACATAATTTTTTGCCGCCCCTGTTAGCTTGATTTCGCTTGCATGGCCCCCACCCTTGTGCTATATATCATTCCAACGGCTCTTTCGTGATTATGCTTATACATATATGTAATGTAATACACATATATATGGCCCCCACCATGACAAAAAAAGGTTCTTGTATATCAACGGCAACATGGTGTTATGGGCAAGGGTGGAAATTGCAAAAGGCATTGAATGTTCGGATATAAATTAGGGGTTTTATGTTTATTATGTGGTAGGAAAAATGATTGTGTAATGTTATAGAGATTCGTTTTGCGTGCCATATTTTTTTCTTTTTTTGTTTTAAAATATTTGGACCCCACAAAATATTGTGTGTCTAGAAAAATTTGTTGTGTTATGTTAAAAGATGGAATGAAAATCCATAAATTAGAATGACAAATTGAACAGCAACATTTCCAGGGTGTACTGCATTTTGTGCCCACTCTGTCACGAATTTGGCAAAGCCTAATTGGTGGCTATGGGCATGGCCCTTGTGTTTTACTAATGGGTCCTCCTTGCGGAAATTTCATTAGTATTATATGAGTACCGAGTTAATAATTTTTTTACTAAAAAGAAAAAAAAAACTATTTTAACCCATATTTTTTCAGATAATTTTTTTAAAATTCCAAAAACTTTTTTTTTTTTTTAATATAGATGCACCTACGTCGATTGCCCCAAAAGTTTTCTCCCTCCTTCCCTTTCCTCCCACTTAACACTATCTTGTTTAATTTCACAGCACATGGGAAAAAGTTAAAAAGAAGCCATAACAATATTTAACTGTACTAGTGTCTTATTATATCTCTCCATCCATAACAACTTATTTAAATATTAACCCTCTCATTTATGGGTTTATTAGTAGATAAATTATTTACGTTGAACCTAAAACAAGATTATTTTGAAGCAGAAATTAAGGTATTTTTATAACTATAATTTATTTTAAGATTATAATAGTCTTTTTTATTATAATCTTTTGAATTTTAACTTAAAATGACATCGTTTTGTGACTGAATATAGATAACTTATTTACATTTACTGTAAACATATTAAAACCCTCATTTATATATAGATATAATAATTATTTTAGTGTTAAGCCATTTAAATCAAAATATTGTTTATTATAAATTGTTATAAGAATATATTATGTTTTATCAAAAATGTTAATTTTTAAGTGCAACCAATCTTGTTTATGTAAATACTTATCTCTCTCTCTCACTCACACACACATATATAGGGATATGCATGGGTCGAACCGAACCGGATTTTTGAAAAACCGAACCGAATTGGTTTAAATGGTTTGGTTCGAAAGTGGTTCGGTTCGGTCCAAAACTGATTCGGTTCGGTTCGAAAGTGGTTCGGTTCAGTTCGGAACCGGTTCAGAAGTGGTTTGGAATCGGTTCGGGTCGACCCTCTTTTGAAAAGAAAAAAATTTAAAAATTTAAAAAATAAAGTTATAAAAATTAATTTGGTTTGATTTGAAAATGGTTCGGTTCGGTTCGGAAACGGTTCGGTTCTTAAACCAGTTCTAAAAACTGGTTCAGTTCTTAAACCGGTTCGGTTCATGAACCGATTCTTTAAAAACCGGTTAGGTTCATGAACTAGTTTTTTAAAACCGGTTATTTTATGGAGCGGTTCAGTTCGGTTCATGGTTCGACCCACAATTTTGGTTATTTTGCACACCCCTACACACATATATATATATATATATATATATATATATATACACGAAAAATTAAAAATTCAGTCAGTGGACTGTCCAGTGAGTGAATTTTAACTATGTTCTCCCGCAAGAACATAGTGCAAAAATATTATAATGGTGTTCTTTAGTTGTTCTCCCGGGAGAACATAGTTATAATTTTGCTATAATTGTGTTCTCGCGGGAGAACATAGTGCACTGGACTGATTTTTACATCCATTCACTGTACACTCACTAAACCCATATATATATATATATATATATTTATATTTATATATATATGTGTGTGTGTGAAAAATTATCTAATGTACATCGAAATGATGTCATTTTGAGATTAAAAAATGAAAATGATTAATACTATTATAACCCTAAAATAAATTAAAATTATAAATACACCATGATTTTTGCCTCAAAATGACGTCGTTTTGGTGAACAATAGACAAAACTGTCTAAAGTAACTTTAGAAAAAATAACACTATATATATATATGTCAAAAAAATGTTTCTGCATTTACTCACAAAATGACATCATTTTGGTGTTGAAATATTAAAAAATTATAATTATAAAGACTATTATAATCCTGAAATAAATTAAAATTACAAAAACACATTGATTTCCGCCCCAAAATGACGTCATTTTGGATTCAATGCAGATAACTTATCTGCATTAACCGCAGAAAAACGAACCCTATATATATATATACACGAAACTAATTAAAAAAATTTAAAGCTTTAAGGGCCTATTATAATTTAATTTAAATTATATTTATAGTGAACTATTTTTATAAATCACACTGAGAAAAAAAAAACTCTGCTTTTTTACCATATATTGATTGATGGATGTTGCAATATAAAAATTGCACAGCAAAATTGTGACATCTTAATTAATACCATTTTACAGTAGAGGAGATTTTTGTAATATAAGATGTTAATTAGAGAGAGAGAGAGTATTATTGATCATACCTTAAAAGATGTAATTATAACTTTACCTTGAAAAAGAATGGAATTCTCTAGACTCTGAAGTTGCATTTGAATAAGCTGAAGTTAACAGTTTTAATAACATTGATTATAAACTTCGGCTTGAACTGAAGCATCAAAATTAGTGGCTAAGAAATATTAGCATAATAAAATAGCAACAGATTAAGATATATTATCCCCTAAAACAAAATAAAGTTATCAATAGTGATTTTCAGCATTAATTTTAGGGTTTTATTTCTCTCGTATTATTGAATATAAGTGTTTATCATATACACATAATGTATTGGGACTCATCATCCATTAAAAAAAGAAAAAAAGATGATGTAATTTTTATGTGAGAATAACATGAGATAATTAGTTATCGCACATAGAATGAGACAATAAATTTTCATAATTTTATGACGATAGCAGGACGGGTATAGTTGTCATCTTTGTTGGATGACGAATGCGTGCCAGGACTTATCTGGTTTCGCCTAAATGGGTTATGAACACATTATCATCGCCAGTGATGATAAATTTTTTCGGTTTTTGTTTTGTCATTTAACATGACACAATCAAGTTTCTTACACACACAATATTTTATGGGGTCACATTTTTTAAAACAAAAAAATAAATAAAAATTAAGACACATAAAACAAATTTCTATAATATTATAAAATCACTTTTCTTATAAGATAACTCTTATAAAACCCTAATTTTTTAGAACTTAAAATAAAATATAAAAAAACAATATGAGTAAAAAAAAACTTAAAAAATAAATAAATACCGATTTCGGTGTCCCGGTGTATTGAAGTTTTTCTCCATCGCCGCAAGTTTGAGGCCACTCTTTAGCTGCAGCTAGAAGTAGATTATAAATCTTAGGGTTCTGTTTTTCTTTAAAAAAATAATACAAATTATATGTTGCAATAAAATTTGAATTGACAGGATTTGGTATAATTAATTTGGAAAACTTATAAAACCCAATTCAAAATTGACTATAATTATAAATTTAATAATTAACTCACATCATCATTGGATCAAAGAGAGAGTGTTAAAAAAATTTTGAAGAAAGAGAAAATGTTAATCTAATGGTGATTAGATAGGTAGTAAATTGGTAGTGAAAAATTTTGGTAGTGAGAATATCTCTCCTCTAATTATAATATTTGGAAAACTTATAAAACCCAATTCCTACTTTAATTGACTATAATTATAAATTTAATAATTAACTGTGCACTTAATTAAATCTTATGTCACTGTTTCAAGAGGATTTGATGAAAATCTTATTACAATATGCAAATTATTTAAACATAAACGCTAAAACGAAAAGAATATGCAAATTATTTGATAAGCTGCCATAAAAGCCCCAAAAAGAAAAGGGCCGTGACCATATTTTAACATTGCTTTTCATTTCTTATAATATCTGTTCAGATGTCTATCTGTTGTCATCTACCTTTTTTTTTTTTTTATTTCTTATTCTATCTGTTCAGATGTCTATCTGTTGTCATCTACCTTTTGTTTTAGTTCAACTATTTAAATGGAGTGGGGACTAGAAAAAGGTTTTAAATTGGATTTTTAGTATATATATCAAGCAAATATAATAATTTGCCTCCGCATATAAAAAAAATTAGTATTTATCTTTTTAAATGATATAGAATTATGTCATTTTAATTGAGAGAAAAAATACACAATGAAAATTATGAGAAAAAAAGAAGAAGAAGAGGTTTTTTGAATATAAATTTTAATTAAAAAATATTAGTTTTTACTAAAATAGCCCTCCTTTAAAAGTACAAATGTTTCTCCCATAAAAAGAAATTATTTAACTGACTGAAGTGGGAAGGTTTAAGCTCTAATAAATTAGATTAACAAATAATTATTCGAAACCCGCATCAATCATGATTAATTATAGTATGCAGTGATGCCAGGGTGACTAGTATGGGAACAAAATAGTTGGTTCTCTTTACAGAGTGGATGGGATTATAAATACGTAATGGCCTTAACATGAATGTCCAGAAGATGGTAACATTCATGCTATGTTAGTGATGGGAATTTTATGGTATAAAAAAGAGGAGGGGGTGGATTTTGATGACTATCACAATTGACATGTAATGCCGCCACCTCTGATTCAGTTTAATCCTATTCTCATATTCAAGTATCATATGCGTAATTCGATAATATTGAATGAAATGTGAACGTCATGAGAGTTTGGATTTTCAAATATAAAGTATGTGTTATGGCTTAGAGAGCACCACGTGTTGAACACTGAGTTTATGATGATGGATGTAAAAAAAAAAACTTTTTTTTCTCTTTAATTTGTTTGCTTGTGTAATTGAGAATGATTATTTTCATTGGACGGTGGCTGTCTTCAAAGTTTTAAATTAAAAATATAACTTCACGAGCTTAGCTTTGCGCTTTAACACGTTGTCTTGTTCTGTGATATTAAGTATCGGACTCTTAAATCATGTCAAGCTTTCGTTTTTGAGTTTGAAATGTGCCGAACCCATAATTTCATTAAAATAATAAAAATAATGCGTGAGTAAAGCAAAATATATACAGCTAAGATATTGTAATAATCAATTAGTGTTACTACTAATATTACTACCAATTGATTTCACTGTTAGATCGATTATGTTGATCCAACGGTTATATTTATTTCCATTTTTGTATGATTATGCTCCCCAATTTTAAAAAAAATAAGCATACAAATGCAAAAATAAATATAAGAAATCATAACCATACAAAGATGAAAATAAATATAACAGTTAAATCAACATAATCGATATAACGATAAAATTAATTGGTAATAACATTGATAATAATACTATTTGATTTGTTACAATATCCTTTCTCAAATATATATATATATATATATATATATATATATATATATATATATATATATATATATATATAGAATAAACAATCCTCTCACTTCAAATTTATATAAATATTTGATTTTGAACATATCTTTTGATATTTTTATCATATAAATAATAATTACTTCCCTCAAATTTATAGAAATTTTAATTACGAACACCATTTTTATTTTTTTATTATGTCGACAATCATAATTTATTACAAAAAATATACTTTATAACTTCGCTCCCTTGTAAAATTCTGACTAAAACAATGAAGATTTTCAATCTAAACAGTTATTTAATGAAAAAACAAATTATGATATTTCATTAAGTTTATTAGCAATCATATATTCATATTTCCAAGGAAGGAGAATGCTCGAACATTCTACTGCAAGTTCGAACGAACTCCAACAGTCTAAGAGCTTCTCTACGGTAGAATAATTTCATTTTAATTATAGCCTGTCTGTCATGTATTCAAAGGATGTTATTGTTTACTCATGATAAGGGGGCCAAATTTAGTTCATCATCCCATAATTGTCATTAATGAATTCTTAAAAAATAAAAGGATAATTAAAAATAAATAAAGGGCAATGTACTTCGAGGGGAATTTCCTCCGGACATCATGGTGGGTTCCATTTAAAAAATAAAATTAGGCTCGAAATTCAAAATATCACTAGCATATTTTTTCAGCAACAAAAGAAGTGTATAATTTGTGTAATGTATCATTATTTTTAATTTAAAAATATAAAATGTAAAAAAAATATTTCAATGAAAAAATATTTATAATTATAAAAAAAATACATAATTCATTCAAATAAGAAGAAGAGAGATTGGAGGTGGCTGCGAATGTAGTCGTGGTTGGTAGAGGTTATCGTGATGATAATGTATTGTAAAATTATTAATAAGGAGAAGAGAGATAAGAGATATAAGGAAAAGTATTCTTAATGTCTTGTCGTACTACAATGATGTCTTATTTATAAGCTCGGAAAACATAAAAATTACAATAATTGACATTATTGTCCAACAGTCATAATATCTCTGACATCCATAATGTCTCCACCAGTCATAACAGATATGGATAATCAACAAATTATTTATAACAAAAATTAATATTTTAAAGTTATAAAAAGGATATATATTTATATAAATTAAAATTTTGGAATTTAAAATTTTAAAAAAGTTAAAATAACATGTATTATTTTATATGAGATAATACACTAAAAACTTAACCCAAAAAAACTCCATTTTTTTTTTGTGTGAAAAAAACTCCAATTTAATATATAAGAGCTAATGCTTGTTACTATATCGATTTATAAATGTTTCTCGTATGCTGTTACATCGATTTAGAAATGTTTCTAGTATGCTGTTGTCGCTAGATGGATAGAAGCACTTGATTTCAACTTCTCACATTTGGTATTGTTATACTAAGTGTTTTGAATGCATACTCACCAGTTGGGTTCAATTTTTTAAAATTCAAATATAGAAAATTGTAGAGGGCACCAATGATAAGTTATACCGGTAGGCTCACTATTGCGACATTTTACTTCCCAGCACTGCTGTCATTGTACACTGACAGTGGACAGCATGTCTTGTCTCAGGACAAGACATGTCTTGTCCCACATGTTAAAGAGGACTCTCTTCTCTAAATATCCCCTCTAAGAATGTCCAAAAGAATCAAACCAATCCATAACTAAATTGCTCCACATTTAAAAAACCAATTTTTTTAAAAATCTATTTCATACAAAATTACATTTTATTTTATGAACTGGTAAGTGGTTATTCATAACCAAACTGTTATACTTTGCTGTTCCTTTATGCACCAATTGCTAGGGTTCCTTTTCCAATTTCTTCTCTCTCTTTTCTATTTCTCGGTTCCTTTTCGCACATTCGATTGTTAGTTATACTTAATATTTACAATATTATTTACTGCTAAGTATTCCTTTGGAATTTGGCTCTTATGAATTGTCGTTGAAAAAAAAGAAGCATAGTTTCAACATTAAGTATAACTCTTGTAAATATTATTTACTGGTACAATATTCAAAATTTCAGATTTTAAATTTGTTATAAAACCAATTTTGAACTTGATAACCGATTTATAATTCATAACCGGATTTGATTTAAAATTGATTTTGAATTAAAATTAGTTTTCAATCAAAACCGGTTAGCATTTATTAAAATAAATTATAGTTGTTTATTTTAGCATTTGCAGAATAATAGCATGTAACGGGCATAGGGCATTACCGTTAGTCTTGGACTTACAAGTTAGAATGAGAAATGAATAATTAGTTTAAGAAAAAAATTAAAAAAGTTTAAATTTGAAAAATTAAAAAAAAATTAAAAAAGTTTAAATTCGAAAAATTAAAATTATAAGAAATATGAATTATGAATTTAAAAGAATTTAAATTTAAAAATAAAAGAAAATTAATTAATATTGTGTTATATATTTATAGCAGGATTCTTTGATGTCAAATCTTAACTGTTGATTTCTATCAGTCTAACAGTTATAATTATTGATCATCTTTATTTATTAATTAGTAATTCTCAATAAATCTCTCTTGTCCTAAAATGACATAACTTTATGTCTCTTTAAAATGACAAACACTTTTTCCTATATATATATATATATATATATATATATATATATATATGTATATATGATATATATATATATATATATATATATATATATATATCTATATATATATATATATATATATATATATATATATATATATATATATGATGCGTTTACAAACTTTTTTTGCAAATTGCACTAACTACGACCGGTCGTACACTACATGATTAAAGTATGACCGATCGTACTTAGTGTAGTTTATAAACATATATATATATATGTATCGTAAATATATATATATATATATATATATATATATATATATGGATAGGATGCAAAACATTTTGTAAATATAACCTGCCATATATATATATATATATATATATATATATATATATATATATATATATATATATATATATATATATATATATATATATATATACCGAATTTTTCTTCTAAAATATTCTTAGAGGATAGGATAAAAGGGAGGGAAATATGAGAAGTGAGGTATGTTGTATTGAGTGAATATTGAGAATCTCTTGGAGCCTAAGGTTGGTGAACTTTTGAAAGGTTTTTTTTTAATGAATTTGATATCAAACTTTTTAGTTTGACACCGACCATCTCTCTTTATCTCTCTCCTAAACAAAACAATGCACAGCACCGGAACGGATCTTCCTAACCTTCAATTTCAATCACTCCAAGTTATTTGGGCCATTCCACTCCCAACTAGCACATAGCTCTTTTGGAAATTCAGCACAAAAAGCCCAGTTCATGAAGAAGCCGCATTGGCTTATCTGTCTGTCCACATTCATCGTACACACGAATTTGGACTTAACAAAGTCTTGAATCAAAGGAGAAACTCTTTCGACGGCGAGGACAAGGCACTGCCTGCTCTCACACCTTTACTCAATGTTGCTTGGAACCCGCCTTCGATAGAATGGGATAAAATCAATTCTGATGGTGCTTGCATTACTCACCTAAGGATGCGGGGTGTTGAGGTACTCAAAGAGATTGTCAAGAAATGAATATTGGGTTTATCTAGAAATCTTTGTTAGTGCCAGGATCATAGGGTCGCATTGTTGGCATAGCCTTCAAATTGCATAATACATTTGCTTTAAACTCATAATAAAAAGTAGACCACCCTAGTTAAATTGGTTAAACGGAAGTTTAATCAACTATACTTTTAGTTCAACTACTATAGGAAGGGTGATGTTTCTCTCAAAATAATGACCTCAAGAAGTATTGGCATGAATTAGAGCTCAACGAGGTATTCTACCACCACTTAGGCAAGTTGAGAATCAAAGAATGTGCAAGCGCAGAGTTATGGGTGTGTGGTGTAATTTCTGCATATTAATAATAGTGTTAAGTAATGGAGAAGTAATGATACCTCATGGAGGTGGGGGTATTTATAGTGTGAAAAAAAAAAATCCCCGAAAAATGATAAGGCGTTTTCAGCCGTATGATCCCCACTAACGAGAAAGTGAGAGAAAATTAAATTCAAAGGGATCCTTCTTCAATGGTAGACACAACCTATCAAGCAGCCCAACAGAAGAGGCCCAGATAGGCCAACCAACTAATCTAGAACATTATCTAATTCAATGACATTATAAACAGAAGTTTCGTCAATTTTATTTTATGTTCAGTTTTTACAATACCACTTTTAACCAGTGGAGTTGGAACTTGATTCTAAAGTCCTCTAAATTCAGAATACAGGCTTGCTATATTTTCTTTTTGATCAATAAAATGAAATCTTCAAAAACAAAGAGAAAAAGAGAAGATATGCTGTGATATTGAGTAAAACCAGGACAAAAAAACGAATAATTATGTCTCTACTCAGTGGAGATACGAAATTAAGTAAAAACAATTCACATGCAACAAAACGGCCACAACACAAAGAAAGATAATCCCGGTGGATAACATAGAAAAGACAAACAAAATCTCTTTACCAAAAATAATCCCGGTGGCAAAGATAGTAGTCACTTTCCAATACCATTTAAACAAATGTAGATATTTATCAAGATCAAAAGATACGATAAACAAAATCCCGCTAAATCAATTAAAAGAGAGATAATGAAAAAAAAGGGCGCCGGAAAACAGAATGCCATGTTACATTCCGAATGTAAACTACAACAGGAATCGAACCAAAAGACTGCACTTAATAAAATCCCGTGATCTAGTAAGGGATATCTACATGAACTAAAGTCTAGAAACTGAGCATTTTCTCAAACCCTTTCTCATTTTGCTTACTTTCTACTTTATTAATCAACCAAATCTACACAGAAAGAAGGAAATTACAATTAGCAAATAATCACAACAGTCAAACAAATATTAAATGAATTTCATTATCCCTCAATCATTCTCTACTGACGTTTGTTCAGAACCAACGTTAGGAAATGCATCAGAAGATGCACAAATGTACACCAATCAACTCTTCTACTATTACAAAAACAAAAGAATAAAAGATTAAATACAGCCATCTTCAACCATACAGTCAAAAAACTTAAACCAGAGCGATAAAAATATTTACAAGTGTAACAATAACGGTACCCCAAACATAGGACACTCTGGATGAAATAAGAATCACCCAACAAGCTTAACCCTCAGCCCACATCAACAAATAAGACATTAACAGAAACTCATTGTTTGAAATTGAATATAGACGGGAAAGCATTAGTCAATTTTAATTAATTACTTAATGGGCGAATCTACAATCCTAGAGATAAAGTTCATCCAATACCCCATCCTCCAATTATGCTCTACATGAAAGACGACATGCCATTGGTCCCAAAGGCCATTTGCAATGTTTCCAATTAACAGAAAAATTAATAATCACCATGTTGGTGACTACAGAAAAAGGGGAACATACGCATAATGACTAAAATCCATTGACAAAATTATATCGAAATAACATGATATTGTAATCATAAACTAGCAAAGCTAATAAGAACTCTCCGAATCATTTAATTATCCAAAACAGTAAATAAAATAAAACAAAAACATACAATAGTTCCTCAAATTTATATAGAAAAGCACAGATAAAATAGAAGGAAAAAAAGGAAGAAGAGAGGATCAAACACCTCCTCTTCCTCAATCCTGAGGGATTTCCACGTCTCCGTCGGCGATTTCCTGCTGCAAGTCCTTGGGATCCTTTCCATCGACGGTGCAGCCAACGGAGACGCAGGTTCCGAGAATCTCCTTGACGGTGCCGGCGAGTTCCTTGGCCATGGACCTCGGCCTCATGATCCTGGCGATCTCGATCACGTCATCGAGGGAGATGTTACCGCTGTGCTTAATGTTCTTAGTCTTCTTTCGGTCACGCTCGGGCTCCTTAAGGGCTTTGATGACCAGCGCCGCCGCAGAGGGAACCACCGAGACCTTGGCCTGACGGTTCTGGACGGTGAGCTTCACGGTGACCCTGAGACCCTTCCAGTCCTTAGCGGTCTCCTTTGCAATGTCTTCTCCAATCTTCTTTGGTGAGAGACCGAGCGGACCGATCTTCGGCGCGAGCGAACTCGCCGCACCAACCTCGCCGCCGGTGACTCTGACGTAAACGTCGACGACCTGTGAGGGGTCGAGCTTCGGCGGCATTGTTGCACAGTCAAATAGGGATTAGGGTTTCAGGGGGAAATGAGGCGAACGAGGGAGAACCAAACTAGAGAGGAGTTAATATATAATGTGCATTAGGGTTTTTGCTCAAACTGAAATTCAAATGTCTGTTTTGCCACTGATTCTGTTCAGACAACAGAAGGATATATGTGTCTTTTGGTTTTGGGCTCTACTCTCTCTCTATCTGCAGATCTAAAGTGGGCTTTTTGTTTTAACCAATTGGGCTCTTCTTCTTCTTCTTCTTTCGGTGAATGTTGCTTTGAGCTTGGACCCTTACTGTTATTACATTGAATAAAAGAAAACGAGGAATAGATTAATTTAGAAAAGTATGAATTTGTATGACATAATTAACATATAATATTATCATGAAAAAAATCAATAAATCAAATTAAACATGTATGATTCGAAAGGAGTAATATATAAACTGAATTATAGAAATTGAATACTGACAAAATAAATACAACGATGCTTGAAAATAAATAAATTATTTTTTTAATGATTTTAAATAATAAAATATTATTATTTTAATTATAGAATGCATAATAGAATTAAATAGGTTTTTAAGGTGTGCATGACAATCATTATGTTCCCTGTCACTGTTTCTGAAAAAAAAAATCTTTTCTATTTCTGTACCTTAAAACAGTTTCTAAGGAAAAAATTTGTTTAATAACATGTTCTATTTTTATTCTGAGAATGAGAATTGTGTTTGATAACATAACAAAAAGTATAATAAAAATAGAGAGAGAGAGCATAATTTTTTCGGAATCCTTTTGGGCTTTTTTGATAGTTGTGTGGCGGTGGTGGCGGCGTGATGGTGGTAATGGTAGCGATGTCGGCGGCGCTACGACGATGGTGGTGGTGGTCGGGATGACATAGTGGTGTTGGTGACGGCAGTGGCTGCGGTGGACACGGTGGCGATGGCATGGTGATTGTGATGGCAGTGGCTGCAGCGATGGAAGTGGTGGTTGGTGACGGTGGTGGAAGTGGTGGCATCGTGATGGTGGTGGTAGTGACAACAGTGGCTGCGATGATGGTGGTGGTGGTGGTGGCAGTGATGGTAGTGGTGGTGGCGGCGGTGGTGATGACGGTGGCATGGTGGTGGTGATGGGTAGAGCTGGTGGTGGTGGCATCGTCGTGGTGATGAGGACGACGACATTGGGGGTACAATGACGGCGGTGGCGGTGGTTGTGTCAATTCCTTTTGGGCTTTTTTTGAGAGTTAGTTGTAGGACAAAAAAAAGATAGGAATGTTCGAGTCTTATTAATTTCCTCCCTTATTTTTCGAGTTTAAAAATGTGAGGGGAAGGATTTAGAGATTTTCATAAAACTCTCCAAAACTCTTCTTATTCTTAAGATCAAAATTTTCCCAATTTGGGAGGTTTTAACTACCAAATAAAGAAAGGGAATACCCTTTATTTCTCTTCCTTCTCCTTTATCTCCCTTGAATTCTTTTCCTTCTCTTCCCCTCCAAACACCCGAACAAAAGCCTTACGGTTTGTGACAATCACCAACACCAACATCCAACTCGTTGCACCAATAGATAAGTGAATGCACCGACTTCGACATGGCCTATTTACATTCCTATTAGGGATGTGCATGGGTCGAACCGAACCAAATTTTTTGAAAAACCGAACCGAATTGGTTTTGGGCTTGTTTGAGAGTTAGTTTTAGGACGAAAAAAATAGGAACCGGTTCGGAAGTGGTAACCGGTTCGGGTCTCTTCCCTCTTTTGAAAAGAAAAAAATTTAAAATTTAAAAAATAAAGTTATAAAAATTAATTTGGTTTGGTTTGAAAATGGTTGGCTTAAACGGTTTCGGAAACTGGTTCGGTTCTTAAACCGGTTCTAAAAACCGGTTCGGTTCTTAAACCGGTTCTAAAAACCGGTTCGGTTCATGAACCGGTTCTTTAAAAACTGGTTCGGTTTATGAACTAGTTTTTTTAAAACCGGTTATTTTATGGAGCGGTTCGGTTCGGTTCATGGTTCGACCCACTTTTTTGGTTATTTTGCACACCCCTAATTCCTATGCTCATCTTGGTATCCACCAATAGAATCAAGGCTCTTCTCCATCTTTTTCTTCCTCTCTTTATTATTTCAATCATTTTTTTATTGTTACTTTCTTCCATTGTTTCTCAATTACAACAACAAACATCACCTGTGAAATTTCAATTTCATAAACCCTATTTTGCCGTGTTGTTATTATTCATCGTGTTCAATTTCACATTGTTATTTGTATTTCTTCATCACCTGTGTTATAATTTGTATTTCACACTGTTTGGTTTCAAAATTAATATGTATACAAATGATTAGGATGAGTTATTTTAACTATTTTTTTTACTGCTTGTCACTCTCCAACACTATTAGATTAGAATTTTAATTATCTTTATCATTTCTCTCTCCTATTGAGATTATAATCTAATGGTGTTGAAGAACAGTAAGCAAAAGTAGGCATAATAGAATAACCTTTCTACAAATAATTATGTTAAATTTTACTCCCCATTATTGTTTTCAGCAAATTATAAAAAGATTCAAGAGAAATTTATTGAACCTTTTATTGTTTTTGACATTGTAGTCATGCATTCACTTTGCTCGTCACTCTTGCATGAAAGGGGATGACTGCCCATTTGATCATCAGCTTTCCAAATATCCTCGTAACAATTTTGTGTCCAGAGGCTCTTGTAGCAGAGGTGATGCGTGTATGTTTTCACATCAGGTACCACATCCTTTATGACTTCACTTCTTGAAAATTTTGACTTTGTGAGGTGAACTTAACATAAAAATGGTATTGATCAGTATTTCTATGTGCATGCATATGTATTTTATAGTTATCATTGCGTAAATTGAAAAGGGCTCTTTTTTATTCAAGTGCCAGCCGAGCCAAGCAAGATATTCCTACTCTTTCAAATGTTTCCCGACCATACCATAGTTGACGTCTCCACACTTGTCAGGAAATATAAATTTCAATATGCCCCTTAACAATTATGCCTGTAGTTTTGTCCAGCAAAATCTCTTCACCAATTCATCAGGAACTCATTCTCACCGTAATGCAGAACATAAGGGCAGACACTCTGCAGAAAGAACATTAAGATAAAATGGTAGTGACTTAGAACGCAAAATCACTAGATTATTGTTAAAGGCCATAAAGGGAATATCAAGAATGGGCATCATTTGTTCATTGGTACTGTATACAAATGAACAAAAACAAATGATAACATAATAATATATCTGCCACCATTACTCACGAGATCTAATGCTAACATAATATTAGTCTATAATTCTTTTACCATCATTATGTGTGTATGAATATCTATTCCTCTTTGACCCGCTAGCTCTTCATGCTTAGACATCTACCAGTGTCTAGTATATGTAATTAATTATCGTTTCAGCAGGTTTCGCATTTAGTTCTAGCTATTTAGACTTTGGTTTCAAATTTATGGTGTACAGTTTGGGATGCTTGTGTTGTGCATAATTTCATTATGCAAACTTTTTTATCGCAATAATTTCACAGGCTTTCTGATAGGAACATAATTCATAAGTGAAGAGAAAACAAACGAAACTTTTGTATTCAATATTCTGGTATGAAAAATACAACTATTCCTCGTGCCATTATATCAACATGCACATAACAAACTAACAGAACCCCTAAAATGCGCAATAAACATCATGCGACTATAAACGCACTATCGTGCAGGACTAAAAGTCACACCAAGTCCCCTTACTACTGCATGAAATCCTTCCTCCAAGCCGGTGTTCTCTTGATACGGTTGGACCTTGGTATCTCATCACTGGGCCTGGCTCCCTTACTGCCATTGGGTTGTGCAAAACCCTAACATCCAGTTACTTTGTCCTCAAGGTCCAGGGTAGGGTAGGGTAAGCCAGTTTTAAAGCAATCTCACGCAATGTTATAAAAATTGGATTGACCTAGGAACCGATGAACCGCTTATATAACTTGTCCATTTTTTATATTGGATCGGCCATGTAATGGAACCGACCCGGCCGATTTCTGTAAAACTGGTAACCTGGCCGAGTTCAAAAAAAAAACTAATTTATTCTCATCAATTGATGTCTTTCTTTTTTTCACTCTCACACACAAATGGTTTTTTTTAATATTCGAATGATCTGTAGTTTATTGAATTACATAGGTTATATACCTACAACAATAATTGTTATCTTGCAATATGCAGTGAATTTTGATTTGATTTATAATTAGAGATGTCGTCTACTAGACCTGAATGACCAGTATCACAAATATTATATATTTAATTGATATTTTGTTGGACAATTATGTGTAATTTGTTGTTTTTTATATTAAAATATTTAGGATTGATATTATTTTTACAGGTATTTGAGTATATTTATAATTTTTTAATATAAATTATAGATTTACATATACTTTTCGAGTTATGCGGTTGAACCAACGATCCTAGTACCTCGATCAGGTCAAATAACAGAGGCTGATATTTGAATAGGAAAAACAGTGGATGCGCAGGGGTCCGAGTTTAATAATATTGTTGTTATCCCATGTGGCATCCTCTCGAGAAACTAGAGTTTGACTACTGAATAAGGAATTGGCGGTGAGGAACACCGCGAATGTCTACCACGAGAGTCATGAGTTGGTAGAGGAACACCTGTTGAGTAGATCCATGGAAAGGCTTAAGAACCCAAACATGAAAGGTGGGGTGTAATACGGTATCAGATTTTGCAACACAATACAAGAATCAAATTTCTTTTCTATGAATTGTTCATACATTAGCAAGTAGAAGTTAAAACTGCTCACTTAAAACGTGTTTTTATTCGCCCCATTCCACGATTCAGATCTTCTAGTCTACCACATAAAGTATGAAGAAATACAAAGCTCCATGTAAGAACAAGTAAGAGTACTGTGAAATTGAACATGATGAATAATATAACAACACCACAAACTAGGGTTTATGAAATTCAAATTTAATAGGCGATGTTTGTTGCTGTATATTGTAGTTGAGAAACAACAGAAGAAAGTAGCAATAAACAAAGGGTTTTATGAGTATCATGTTACATAATCCAAGAAAACTTTCCTACACACACAACTAAGAGGTGGGGTTCACATGTTTCTTTTTCTCTTTCATCATTCCATTTTCTCTCTCTTCTTTATTGTGAGGGTAGGAAAATGTTCTTATATCATGTAACATTATACACATTAAACCCATAAACAAAATGATTGAAATAAGAGAGGAAGAAAAAGGTAGAGAAGAACCTTGATAATCTTTTGGTGGATACCAAGGTGAGCATACGATTGGAAATAGGTCGTGTCGAAGTCGGTGCAAGGAGTTGGATGATGGTGTTGGTGTTGGTCACTGTCACAAAAGGAATTGGAAGCGGAAGCACGTGACCTGCGAGTGCCACGATGGACTTGCTCTTTATGAGTGTGACTGTGCGTCTGTGCCCCATTCCGGGTGGTGATGGTTGTTGCTGGTAGCCGTTACTATTAAAATATGGGTCCCCTACTTCTCCTATCAATAGAGAAGATATTTTTTTGTTGTCAATAAAAAATAATTATGTCTTACCGATAAGATAAAGTTATAATATTAAAGTTATTTTTTCTTTTTTCTTCACTTTAGCCGACAGCCTTCTGACGAGAGAAAAAAAAATAGCTTTTAAAATTACAACTATCTCTTACCAGTGAGACATAGTTATTTTTAGTTGCTGCAAAGAAACTTCTTCTTTAAGAATGAGAAGTACAATTCCCTTAGAATATTTCTTGATTGTGAACATATATAACATCCATAGGTTATATCTGCTACCATAATATTCCTTGTGTTAAATGATAAGATAATATTATTCTACGATTCTTTTAAAATAACTTACAGTAACAAATGATGATAACTCAGTTGACGTATGAGAGCCGACCAGAAGATGTGAGAGCATGTATTTGATCCTTCCCAATACCATCTTTGAAAAGGGTTTAAAACGTTAATCCTCGACCATAAACACCATAAACAAAAAATATCAAAAAAATTACTTACAGTTAAAATCATAATACTAACAATAGCATTCCATAATAATCATAATATGTCTTCCCCAATTCACTTTTGGTCATTGTCATCCCTTTCATTTGCTAATGTATTTCTTGATTTTTTACTTACTTCTTATGTATTTTTTTGGTTCAATAAATTGTTAATTCCGTATTCTCTTTCACTTCTTGATTGCTCCTCATTTAAAGCTAAAGCTTAAAATTGTTGAAAATAGATAAAAAAATGATATATTATTATTGAAGGATATTTTTAATATATTCCTAATTATAAGAAAAAAATCACAGAAAAGATAAATAATAAAAATAAAAGAATAATTTTAAAGAAAATCATATGATGATTTTTTTTTTCTTTTTGGTAAATAGCACATGATAAACTTTAACCTTCTCAAAATTTCAATCACCAATATCATTACTATCATTCACTTCTAATTGATTTGAATTTACTCCATAGTCTATTCCACCAGGCAAATTGACAATTTCGACATTAATAATTTATAGTAATTTGTAAATACGGTTAGATATTGGATAACACCACAATGGAGGCAGGTCCTCAAACGGACAAGCAATAACCAATAATGCCACACATTGTGGGGATAGTATGAAATTTGTTTGATATGTGATATTTGCGATAAGTATGTGGGACTAGACGGGGTCAATTCAACTTTTAATCACTAATCGCAAAACCGTATTGTTATACCCGTCGTATGGTATATGCTCAGAGATACTCTAGAGATAGGTACTTTGGTTGGATCATAACCAGTATTCCAATCACTGCGTACAAGCAATAGGCTTATAGTCAAGACGTATGTGTGTGTGCAGTGTTGGCAATAATAGTAAATAGGTAAAAAAGTGTGTACCTGAGGTCTTTAATCTCTTATTTATAAGGGTTACCTCTAGGATTTATGTAGATCTCTCAGTTGCAATAGAATTCAACTTCCTTTCTGTTGAGATGGGAACTCTATCTTGAGTAGCTTTGTTGCTTGATATTGTTAGGATAATTAAATATTTATCCTTTAGTGAATTCTTAGGTAGGTAATTAGGATATGATATATATCCATAACATGCCTGATAGGTGAATATGATCATATGATAGTTTCTTACATAGAACTATATATCCTCATAAGGCTGAATTGGTAATGATGCTTTCTCCTTTCTTAGCTTTCAAATTGGCAATGATTCTGTCTCTTTCCCTAGCTTTAAACGAAAGGAGAGCCTCAGTTCCAACTTCCAAGTTGCGAGTTTCATCTTTAGTGGTCAAGGGACAAGGGGAGACCCACTCTCTCATTCATGAGATAACTCCACAAGTCATTATCTGTCGTTCCATATATAGTTTCTCTTAAAATATCTCATACAACTGATATACAAGGATAACTAGGACAAATTTAATATGTAGTTATAATTATTGATAGAAATATTAATAATTGGATCTCCAAAACAAAAAAATATTAATAATTGAGATTATAACAAAATACATGTACACATAAAATAATCTATAAAGTTGTTAAAATCAACTTCATTGATTTTTTAATCAATAATTTTAACTCTACACTTTATCTTTAAGAGTGCATCTCTCACTTTAAAGAAATCAAATTCAAAATCTTTATCAAAAAGTCATAAAGGTACGTGAAAAAAATATATGTACAGCCATCTATCTCTAGTATGAAAGACTTGCAAACAAATATAGTTTGGTAACTTTACATAGCATAACTTGAACATTTATTAGAGAAATTCTTACATTCGTTTGGAGGAAGAAAAGAAAAAATATTCCTCTTTAAAAGGATGTAAGAATAAACTACCCAAAAAAAAAATGTGAGAATTTATCCATATAGCATTAGCAAGACAACTTTAATCAATTAGATGTCGGGTGCCCCACTTATGGGCACATCATATTGCAATTGCTTGGTATTAAAATCAAAGCTTATTGATAAATAATTATCTCAGCCAAAAGTTTAAATTGTTAAATGAAAGGTTTTTAATGATTTTTATATTATATTTTTCTAACACATTTTCTCATGTAAGAGCCATTTTGGCTTGAAATGTAAATATTGCACAGAATCATTTTTTTTCCCCACTTTATACTTATTTAATTTCACTAGAAAAATATAGGGCAATGATGATCAAACTTATGATCATATATAATCATCTTATCTATGATAACTTCATTAACTTGGTTCTACCTTCACTTGATTTTATACTATCTCTCTCTAATATTTATATCCAAAGTTTCAAGCACGAACAACCCAATTAATATCTCTAATATTATATTAAAATATCTGATTTATGTAAAAGGATCAAAAAGAAGAATAAGGAAATTAACATCGCAGATTGTTTATTTATTTATTTTCCAACTTGAAATGAGTCAATTGTATTTAAAAATTGATTTATATCGATAATCGATAACAGGTAAAAAGTGGAAAAGTAATGAAATCATTTTTAAAAGTAATATATAACCATCATTCAGTAAGAGGAATCTTAATTAGACACCCACTCATTATCTCTCTAAAAAGGAAGTAGAACCCACCATTTTGAAGTTAATGAAGTCTGTTTTTCAAGATCCAGCAGGTTAAGGTGTTTTTGACTTTAATTTTGTATAATGCTCTTATTCCTGATACTGAAATCCACTAATCAATGGGTGCAATACTGTTGGCCCTTTCATAGTTGTTGATTTCATTAGTCGCATGCAAATTCAAAGAAAATAAACTTACAGATATGCCTCCCCGCAAGTGAACTTTCAATAAAATAAGAACTCCAAGTAATTATCTCTTAAATGCGTTTGTCCACATTATAGTGGAAATGGATATAAATATTAATTTAATGTGATGACTAAGGAACACACTTAGAATAGGGCCCCGAGCTATCTGACACATTTCGTATTTTTTTTTTTGAAGTTACTGAACACAACACCCTACACTACACATACTCCTAACACACATCCCACACCACTGGGCTAACCTTAGTGGTACACATTTCGTAATTCTTATCCGTAAGAACTTTGGGGTAGAGAATTTTTTATTTTTTATACAATTTTTTTTTTTTTTGTGAGCATCTTCTATACAATATTACTTTCAAAGATTTTAGTAGATTGTTATATTTTCATTTCATTGTTTAGTTTTTCTTGCCAATTGTTTATGGGTTTTATAAGAGTTATGTTGTAGGAAAAATGATTGTGTAATGTTTAAGAGATTCATTTTCCGTGCCTTAATTTTTATTTATTTATTTTGTCTTAAAAAGTGTGGGTCCCACAAAATATTATGTGTGTAGGAAATTTTATTGTGTCATGTTAAAGGACAAAACGAAAATCCATTGTTTATCCATATAAATTCTTCGATGCATAATTCAGTATTATAGATAGTGTAATATAGTTTTGAAGGAAATAAAAAGGAGCATATCTTATATGATATTAGTAGAATGATTTTTTTTATATAAGTTATTAATTTATGCAACTTTACTTTACATGACATATTCTTTTATGTTCTATGTAACACCCAGAAAAAAAAAATAATAATAACCTCGCGTCCATGTTCCCCTTTGCAAACCCTATCACACCATCACAGTGGCGGACCCAAGAAATTTTTTTTATGTGTGCACACTTAAGACGGGGGTTCGGGTATAGCGCCCCCGAAGATATTTTTTAAAAAAAATTTTAAATGTATTAAAAAATATATAAACAAGAAAAGAAAAGAAAATTTTAACTTAACATAAAAAAAATAATCAATAGTCAACTAAGCTGTTATAATAACAAATAAAATAAATATAGAAAGTTCCCTTTCATTGCAACTTGTCGAATTACTACAAACCCACAATTTTTTATCCTCCTTCAGATTTTAGGTAAGATCCCGATTTTAACTACCATGGTTGGGCCTATGTTTACTTTTTTCTTTTCAATCTTCCTAAATCTTTTTTTTTACTTTACCTAAACCACCCGCCCTTTAAAAAAAATTCTCAAATTTTTGTGTCTGCATGTGCAGACACAGGTGATATGCGGTCAGCATATAGGAAATTACAAGGCAAAAGAGGAAGAAAATGACTCAATCAATGCAAGAAAAGCAGAGAAAAAGAATAAAAATATCCAAAGCCTGAATATCAAAGAAGATGAGCAAAAGGAGGCAAAAACAGGTCAAAAAGACCTAAGTTCCCACGCTCACAGCGCGGGAGTGGCGCTGAGAGCGCGAGAAGGCAAAAATGGACAGAAGGTCCCGCGCTCACAGCGCGGGGTTGGCGCTGAGAGCGCGGGAAGAAAAAAAATGGCAGTAACTCCCACGCTCAGAGCGCGGGAGTGGCGCTCTGAGCGCGGGAGGCGCGAAAGTTAGAAGATTCAAAATTTGCCACTTAGGTCAGAATCCCTCTTATAAAAAGAGGCTCAAACTTTGAAGGAAGGATCTCGAAAAATCACATTCAAAACCTAGAAGAGACCGTCATTGGAGAGGGAGAAGGCTGTTCGTCGTTCGTTCTTCATTGATTCTTGTAATTTACTTTCTTGTTGAATTTTATTTGGAATCAGCCATGAATATGGTTGGCTAGATCTTAGTATTGTGGTAAGGGTCACAACCCTGAATGTGAACCCCTTGTAGTTTGGATCTGATTTATATATGTTTATCCTTTTGCATCTATTTCCCTTCGCTCTTCATCTCATTGATCTTTTAGATCTGATCATTCTAACAGATCACCAGGGTTAGGATTCACAATAGGGATATTGGGATCCTAATACCCGAACAGGAGGAAAATAGCTGTTCATGTACGCACTAGGGATAGGCTACATGAACCGCAAACGCGAAAGATTCACCGAATTGCATGATTAACCTGAAAAGGAATCACTAAGGGATTAGGGTTCTAATAGGGTTAATAAGGTTAAGATCACTAAGGGATTAGGGCTTAACCAATTAAATAAAAGATGGTGAATCGTTTGATCAAAAGAGTAATTCAATTGTAGATTTATATCCAGATTACAAGGTGGGGATCAGACAGGTGTTTGTACTCTTACTGCAATCTTTTCACAATTGTTTTTCACAATCTCTTTCTTCATCTCTCTCTTCACAAAACCCTAAAAATACGTAATTTACTTTTTAATTTACTTTTTGTTTTTGAATCAACAATTATTGCTACCCTCTTTTTCCATTCAACTTAAGGGGACTGGTTATTATAGTACTTGGTCTACAATCCCTGTGGAGACGATACTCTACTTCATCACTTTTATTACTTGAAACGATCGGTATACTTGCCGAGATCGCAACAAGTTTTTGGCGCCGTTGCCGGGGATTGTATATTCCAATATTATAAATAACCGTTGATCTTTGAGCTTGAATATTGTTTTTATTTATTTAATTGTCATTTTAGGGTTTGTTCTATCTTAATCTGCATTTGTACAGGTATTACTAATCATCTTCTTTAAGTTTATGCGAGGTAGACTTGCTCCGGAAGAACTTGTGTTTGATCCAGAAATCACAAGAGCTGAAAGGAAATTATGAAAAGTTGCCAAGCAGATAATTTGGGAAGACCCGATAAGTGAACCTGATCAATCCACAAAAGATATGGCAAACCATAATAATGATGGAGGAGGTCCCAACAATCAGCCTCCTGCACCAGAGTTGATGGAATCAATTTTGGCTCCTATGTTTACAAGGCCGAATTCAAGCGTTGTCCGGCCTCATATTCAAGCCAACAATTTTGATATCAACCCTTCTCTTATCAACCTGGTGGAAAAGACTCCTTTTGGTGGTGAAGATTATGAAGATCCTCATGACTTCATGGACAGATTTTTAAGAATCTGTGACACCACTAAACATAATGGGGTATCTGATGATGCAATCCGACTCCGATTGTTTCCTTTTGCCTTAATAGGGAAAAGTCTTAGGTGGTTGGACCGACAACCCCCTAATAGCATAAGAACGTGGGATGAGTTGGCAGCCAAGTTCTTTGCTGAACATTTCTCTCGGGAAAAATACAACAAGTTGGTGAATGAGATCACCAATTTTATTCAACAACCGGGAGAGACCCTTTGTGCAGCATGGACAAGATTCCAAGAATTGATCAGAAAATGCCCTCAATATGACTTTCCAAATGAGAAGAAGGTTAGGGTTTTCTACAATGGAATGACACCAGACACAAGAATGATTGTCAATGGTGCAGCTGGAGGAACCATAGGAAGAAAGACTGCAGCAGAAACTTTAGAGTTGATTGACCACCTGGCACGAAATGAAAATGCCTCAACAGAAGTCCAATCCACTCAACCAGCTCAAGTTAAAAGGGGAATTCTACAACTTGGAAACCAAGATGCTTCCTTAGCCGAACAGAAGATGATTTCACAACAATTAGCAAACATGAATGCTAAGTTGGACAAAATGCGATTATCCACAAGTCAAGTCAACTCAATTACTTGTGAATATTGTACGGAGGAACATGAATCCAATGAGTGTCCCACACTTATGGGAGCTGATGCATTCCAGGTTAATGGAGTGTGGTATGATCCAAGGCCACCACAAAACAATCAGGGATATCAAAGGAATCAGAACAGTGGTCAAGGAAACAATTTTCAAAGAAGAAATCAAGGGGGAGGATTGGATTATAAATCCAATAACTTTCTACAACCTCCTCCTCTCCCGCAAAAAGAGCCATCTGATTTAGAGAAAGCCATGCTACAGCTTTCTAAAACTACAAATGATCACATGGAAAGTACAAGTGCGTTCATGAAAGAAACCAGGGCTTACCACAAAAATCAAGATGCTTCCATTCGGAATCTGGAGACTCAAATAGGACAGCTGTCCAAACAATTAGCTGACAGAACCCCGGGGCAGTTTCCTGGAGATACAATTGCAAATCCCAAAGAGGATTGTAATTCCATTGTGACTAGAAGTGGAATTGTGATCACTCCTCAAGAAAAGCCTAAAATGGTCCAGCCAGAAAAGATAGATGAACCATTGAGGAGAGTAGAGGAAAAGGAAGAACCATCAATCAAAGAACATGAAGAACCTGCAAAGCAAGACAAGAAGAAGGGAAAGGAGAAAGCTGTTGAGACTCCAAAATCAACAAATGATTTTTCTCGGTTTCAGGAAGTACCTTATCCCATGAAGCTCAAGCAGCAAGTGCAGAAACAACAGTATGCCAGGTTTTTAGATATTTTTAAAAAACTGCATATTAATATTCCATTTGCTGAAGCTCTTGCTAACATGCCAAATTATGCTAAGTTTATGAAAGATTTATTGTCTAGAAAACATAAGTTGCAGGAATGTGAAACAGTTGCACTAACCGAAGAATGTAGTGCCATCATAACAAAGAAGTTTCCACCAAAGCTTCAAGATCCAGGAAGTTTTAACATCCCAATTGCTATAGGCAACATTGATGTGGGTCGGGCATTATGTGATCTTGGGGCAAGCATAAACTTGATGCCACTTTCACTATGCAAAGCCTTAGGAATCTCTGAACTAAAGCCAACAAAGGTTTCCTTACAATTGGCAGATCGTTCATTGAGAAAACCCAACGGAGTCATTGAAGATGTACTTGTCAAAGTTGACAGATTCATCTTCCCTGCAGACTTCATCGTGTTGGATATGGAAGAAGAGAGTGAAATACCTCTTCTACTAGGAAGACCATTTTTAGCTACAGCTAGAGCTATGATTGATGTTGAACAAGGAAAGCTTGAGCTACGTATGAATGATGAGACAGTTACAATCAACGTGTTCAAAGCTATGAAGAATTCATCCGACCACAATGACTGTTTCAAACTTGATGTGATTGAAGAAGCAGTCAAAGAAGTGAACATTGGTGATATAGAAGATGAAGAAGAGTTCAATGACTTCGATGAAGAAGATTCTCAAGAAAGGCAAGGAACTGTTTTTGAGGTGTTGGAAAAAGAAGAAGACATAATCTCTAAACCACCAAAGGTTGAATTAAAAGAGTTACCTCATACTCTTAAATATGCCTTTCTGGGAAATACAGAAGAATACCCAGTCATCATCAGTAAAGAATTGTCTCCTTCTGAAGAAGAGAAGCTATTGAAAATACTTAAAGAACATAAGACAGCTATTGGGTGGTCCATCTCTGATCTGAAGGGAATAAATCCATCCTTCTGTACTCATAAGATTTTGATGGAAGAAAATATCAAACCACTGAGGCAACCTCAGAGAAGATTAAACCCAACAATGAAAGAAGTAGTTCGGAAAGAGGTGATGAAACTCATGGATGCTGGAATGATTTACCCCATTTCTGACACTGCTTGGGTAAGTCCAGTACAGACAGTCCCTAAAAAGGGAGGAGTAACTGTCATTAAAAATGAGAAGGATGAGCTGATTCCCACAAGAACTATCACAGGTTGGAGGATGTGTGTGGACTACAGGAGGTTGAATTCAGCCACCAGGAAGGATCATTTTCCTCTTCCATTTATTGACCAAATGCTGGAAAGATTAGCAGGTCACGCTTTTTATTGTTTCTTGGATGGATATTCCGGGTACAATCAAATTCCAGTAGCACCAGAGGATCAGGAAAAGACGGCTTTC